>JAPVCB010000026.1:1491310-1577279 GCA_029606185.1 Paecilomyces formosus
CGATGATTCCGTGTTCCGTTCTGGTCTATGGTATGGTATTGATATCCCGGGGTCGTGGAACTATGTACGGCACATACGAAGATCGAGTACAAGGTTATACTATACGATACATATCTACAAGCTCTCTATCCAATGAACGAGATCGAGTGACTCCCTAGATACCCCGTAACCGGACACGATGCGAACGTCCCTCGTTCCCCGAGGATGATGGCACGTCCTCCGTATCTTGGCTCAGCATTGTTGTTGTGCAGCTGACTTACGACGAGACTAACTACTGCCAAACAAACCCACAATTCCGGTCCAGACGGTCTGTGTCTCTCCCTTTTTTTTTTTTTTCCTTCGACTCTCCCACTCGTTCGACGGAACTAGTCGAGTCAGCTGCAATTGGATTGTTCCCGCCACGGCATCCCGACGCGGCCGTCGTGGTACCTGTTCTCTCCCCTGGGATCGCCCCCCGGATCTGGAGAAGCCTCCAAGCCTCTTGCTCCGTCCCCGCCGGTCGCGGATGTCTCGACAACGCCCGCCATTGTTGAGCATGCTCGACGAAAATAGAAGGCAACTCTGCCGGACTCGACAGGACGGCTATTTGATACTCTACTCTGTTTTTCCGGGGACTTTCTCCCCTGCTTGCTGGGCGACTGCTGCGGGATTATTTTTCCTGCTGTCGTGTCCTGTCGAGCTGTCCGTGTGTATAGTCGCCGTGGGCCGCGGCAACAGTAGAAGCAGCTAAGATTCTCACCCTTTCCCCGATCAACGGCCGTAGAATTAGATTGGAACGACTAAGACGGGGCTAAGCGGTCTGCTGGGTTGACAATTGAGATAGACAGGGGACACTATCTCTTCTTCCCGGTGCAGCCCCCGCAGTCGTATCTATCGATAAGTAACTAAAGATCCCCCTCGATCGCGACGAACCCAAGCCAAGCCAACTAACCCACCACCGTCCTGCATACTCACATTCTAGACCCGGGCCTGTGCTTCCGCGCTACGATGAATTGCTGTTTCTGCCTCTTCGATCAAACAAGCGCTACGCTGCGCTGAGACTAGCCAGCGGGTTTCCAATGGCCCCCGATCCGCCGGAATCCTCGGTACGGCAGACAAAACAGCAAGACAAGCGGAGGGCGCGCGTCCCTTTCAGGGTCAAGCCCAACGTGCATGATTATGGTATTCCTTTGGCGGAGAACGGCTTACCATAAACTGACTCTGTCTCGCCTTCTGCTCTCTTATTTTTTTTTTCTTGCGGTACACATGACCATAGTCGATCTTCCCCCACCCTTTCCCCTTACACGATCCTCCCCCGTTCAGGCCGCAATTCTGTTCAATTCTGAAACTAAAGCGGGTTTCTTCTCTATTCTATTTTGAGCCAGCGATCTCACGCTAGGCCGAACCAGCCAGAAAAAAGGAGAACACATGCGACTATCCAGCTGCATTGCATCTGCGTCGCATTGTTTCTTTTCTTTTCTTTCTTTTTGGATTTTCACTTTACTATCATATTATACTCTACATGACGAGTATCCTCTTTCGTCTCCCTAGCTTTATGCCTAATCAATACCATTGTTGCGAATTGAGCTCAGGTCCAGCCAGCCGTGCATAGTATTTACCTAGTTATCAAGATCGCGATCGTTTAGTTATGCTTAAGCAACATGGATGCGCCGATCCCAGACAGTCCCAAATAGGCAAGTAGCGCGCGTCCATCAACGCCCTGCAATAATACAGTAGCAATAGTCTGGTCGACCCAGGTACGTTACGGAGTAAGATACCATACTCGCATATGCACGTTGCAGCGGACGGATAAATAATGCCCTGCAATTGCTGGGGAGAGAACCCGATCAGCCAGAGCGCAGGTTGGGTGATGGGCAGATACGTGGGTGACCGGCGGTGCTGACGTCTTCGATCAGTTTCCAGCGCATCGTGCCCAGGAACCGAAATCAAGCCTGCGCACAACTCTCCAAGCAGACGTCGTCACTCCCCGCAACGCAACAGGAAACCGTGCCAGGTTTTGCAGCTTTCTGTCTCTTTCTCCGAATTATGCAATTGGTTTCGATTCGACCCCGCTGTTGGACTGTACCTGCTCAGTCGCCTAGACTAGAGTGAGTAACTCGAGGTAGAGGAGTGTCGATCAAGAACGAATGGGTACGGTAAACCTTCGAGAGATAACATTTGCTGTACTCCGTGTGTACGTAGCTTAATCTACTCTAAACCGTACTTTATTATGCGTCTATCACGGGACGGAGTACATACTACTACTCACGGTTAAGATGGTACACCGCATTCCCGCCTTCTAGGTAATTACCCAGTTAGTCTAGTCAATAATGAGGCTGATCTAGTCATGGCTCGTGACCAGAATAAAATGAAATAAATAATAATAGTTAAATCATCAACGGTCCCGTCCCGTTGCCGCACATCACATCACATCCCTCGGTCGATCGGTCGGTGATACGAGTATGGTAGATCGGTCGCGGGGATGACGACTCTTCCTCTCTGTTCTGGTTACAGAGTATGGTACGGTACTTTTTGCATTATCTACTTGTCCTCTGCCGAGGGGCGGACAGGCAAAAGCAGGTTTCGAAGCCAGAACCTGCGTTCGGCCCGCGCTCCCGTACGCATGCGTGCGTTACCTGTTCTGTCCTGCCTTGTCCTGCCCTGTCTTCTCTCTTCTTCTAAGAGAGTCCTAACTAACTGCTGACTTCAGCGACTGGGCAGTCTCTTCACAATTCCTAAACGGGCATCTGAATTATCCAGTTACCTAATTCGGTAGATCTGTTGATCGGATCTGATCTGCGACTTGCATAAGGAAAAGAAGAAGGGGAAAGAATAGAAAAGACAGGACAAGTCATCTGAGACGAAGCTGTCTCAGCGTAACCCCGGACTTATTGATTAACTACTTGGCTGTTACTCTGGTAATACTTGAGTACTCCGTATACTCCACGCTGCTCTTGGTATAGTATACGGAAAATAAATAAAATCATTTCCCGGCAGCCAACCCGCCAAGCCAAGGGCTCCTGCTTCGTAAGGAATAATAATCAATTATTAACTAGTTAACTAGTAGCTAGGTCAGCTACCATCTATCATCTATGGTAATCCTATGGTTCGCACACGGGGGGATGTCCGGACGGGCGGCTCTCTTTTCCCCTTCCCGCGATTAGAGTAATTACTTTAGATTAGAGTAGATCATTCATGGTCACGAGCACAAGCAGAAGCCACCAGCAAAAGCACAGACACAGGCACAGACATCGAATAATAATTATCACTAAGCACTAACTAGTTATCCGTAGTTAGTTAACTATTATTACTCCGTACTCCGTATCATAGTTAGTTGATTGTGCGAGACCATAGTTCTACTCGCGTATTTCGTGCCATGTTATGTTCATGCCGTACTTTTCCCCCTTATCTTGCAGTTATGTCGTTGCGCCCTGCCCTTGTGCTTGTGCTGCATTGATTGATAATTACTCAATAATATCAAAGTGGGACAGTCGAAAGGACGCGAACGCGTAATGTTACTCTACTCCAGTTATTAGTTATTAATTATCACTACTTAGATATCAAGAATCGGTCGAGTCTGGGCCCTGGCGTGCTTCTGCTCTAGACTAACTTACTGCGCGCCGCCCTGGAACCTGGGTCGATCAAGCAGTAGTCTGGGCGGGTTTCCCCTACAATGGTACGCCTACGGAAGGCGGGAAAAGAGAAAAATGTGGAGAACAAACGAAAATAGCAGCGTCAGCTGGACAGGTTGATTTTGCGCTTAGGTTAATCTACAAATCCATCCACGGAAAATGCCACGACTATCGATTATGACACACTAGGCCAAACAGAACACAAAAGATTCGCCCAAGACAGGGGGGTCGCTTTTGCCGCCACCAGCCACCGCCAGCGGAGGAGAAAGACTCCTGGACATGGCAAACCCCACACGGGGCCGTTAACGCTTCCTTCAAACAAGGAAGGTCTGTCGAGAAGGACAGGGCGCTAAGCGGTAATGGCTGACAATGGCTGATGTCGCTTCAAAATAAACCCCCGCTGCTCCCGCCGAGCTTCTCTTCACTCCTCGTCCTTCTCGGCGGCCTCCTCCCGCAGACGGGCCTCCGCCTCCTCCTTCTCCTTCTGCTGCAGGAACAGCAGAGCATTGATCTTGTCCTTGATCGTGTGCTCAGAGGTGAGGGTCTGCGAGATGCGCTCGCGGCCAATCAGACTGAGGACAATGCTGGCGCCGACGACGAAGGTCAGCACGAAGCGGTACATGCCGTACCAGTGAGGGGCCGCTCCGCGGGCCGCAGCGCGGGCGTCGTTGTAGTACAGGAAGGTGAACGCCAGGAACTGGCTGATCAGGGCATAGTCGACGGGGAGGAGGAGAGTCGGCCACGCGACAGCGGGAGCGACCACTCCAGCTGCGTAGCGCTTGTAGCCCAGCTTACCGCCGTATCCGGCCCATTCGAGACCCCAGTGGATAGCACCGAGGAAGGAAAGGATCTAACGTCATCGGTGTCAGTAGCTCTGTATAGCCGTTACACTTCCTATCTCCAATCTGGTACTTACCACCGCACCGTAGCCAACCTGGATGGGCTCGAGCATGTGCAGCAGGAGCTCAGCAGTCTGGCCGGACAGGACAACACCCTGGCCGGTCTCAGCAGCGTTGTTGATCTCCCAGGCAAGGAAGGCAGTGTCAATGGAGGTGACTAGGTACGGAACGACACCGGCCATTCCGAGGTACAGAGCCTCCTTGGGGACATCCTGCAGGCTGAAGGTGTCCTTGATAACTTTCTGCACACAGACGGCAAGTTAGCATGGTGAGCAAGTAGCTTGTATAAGCGGGCCAAGCCTTCACGTACCATCTCAGTCTTCATACCGGCCATCACGTCAGTCTCATCCTCGGCAACCGGCTCGTCCTGTATATATAACCCGTCAGCGGCCCAACCTATACATATGACCATCATTCCCGCGCTCTCGACCACGAGATGTACTGCTGGATTCTCACCCGCTGGGAGTTGCTGCTGGTGGTCGCATATCGGACAAGAGCAGTGGTGACGGGCTTGCGGGCAGCGAGCGCAAGGCTTGGCGACGTCAGTCGGACGGACTGGCGGGCCGACGAGGTCAATTGAGCCTTGAAGACGGTTCTAGGGAGAGTCGAACGAGCCACGGAGGCATTGGAGCTGGCAGCAGCCCGGAAGAGCGAACGAGCAGCGGCGCTTCTGTACATGTTGCCGGTGGAATGGCTTGAAGCCTCTGCAAAAACAGCGTGAGCAGGGAAGCTCGGGTAGTTTAGGAAATGACGTGGAGAGCTTACGGCGGCCTCAATTGGGATAAAAAAGATAGAGGGGAGATATGAGAGCGGAGAGAAGGGGATTAACCCAGGTGAACACAATGGTTCGACTCGTAGATGGACTGTCTGCCGGCGAAGGACGTTCGGATCTGAGGATCGTAGAGCAAAATGATGAGATGGTGAGGTTACGGTAGTTGCTAGCTCCGGAGAGGCGGAGACGCCAAACCCGCAGCCGGTGACAATCCGCGCCTGACGGCTAAGGCAGTAACAGATCACGTGATCTACTTACTCTGGCCGGCTCGAATCAGCTCTGCTCTCGTTGAACGCGTGGAAAGGGCTGCAGCCCTAGCCGCTAAACCGCAACCAGCGACCGCAGCGGGAAGATTGGCAGCCTCAGGCCGTGAAGAGTAATGTGACTGCCTGCTGCCTTCCCGCCCGTGCCAAGACACGACGTCACTGGGCCATCCATCCATTCAATCAATCAATCGGCCCAGCGAAACCCCCCCAGTTAGTCTGGGTCAGTGACGGTAGGCAAAACCACAACATTTCCCCAGATGCCCTGACGTCTTACGCTGGCCCCTTTCCTATTAGCAATTGGATGTCTTCCCTGTCCGTCATACCCAATCTTGCCCTGGACAGGTGTCAATCCCTACGCCACAGCTATCGCGTGTCATAGCGTCCCAAAGTGGGAGCGATCTGGGCAGAATCGTGTGGACCTGCGATCATCAGTAACAACCGCCAGATCTTCGACCGTGCGGAGGTCACACCCCTCAACCCGCTGGATGGCTGTCTAGAGCAGAGGTTAACGGAGTACCTCAGTGCTCAGTAGTATATCTAATCAGGTCTGATGATGCCTTCTTGGTCCCGTTAAGTCTTTGCAGCGTGAACTGACCGAGTGGGTCGATGTAGGCCAGGTAGAGAGACGTTTTCGCCCTTCCCGGGCTGTATAGCAAGAAAAGATAATCCCAGAGTTGATTTCTTCAATACATTTCACCCCGGCCCGGGTCACGGCCCCAAACCGCAGCCATGTTGGAAGGAGTGGTTGCCAATCTGTTGAACCGCTTCCTGGGCATGTATGTGAAGAACTTCGATGCCAAGCAACTCAATATCGGCATCTGGTCGGGTGACGTGAAACTTCGCAACTTGGAGCTGCGACGAGAGGCATTGGATCAGCTACATCTACCCCTCAACGTCGTAGAGGGTCACCTGGGCCAACTGACGTTGTCCATACCGTGGTCGAATCTACGCGGGAAGCCAGTCAAAGTTCACATCGAGGATGTCTTCCTGCTGGCTGCGCCCAAGGAGGATGCGGACTACGACCCTGAGGAGGAAGAGCGCAGAGCACATGCGATCAAGATCGAAAAGCTCGAAAGCGCAGAGCTGCTCAAGGAACGGAACACGGAGGGTATGAGTCAGGAGGAGCAGCAAAGAAACCAAAGCTTCACACAGAGTCTCATCACTGCTGTCGTTGACAACCTGCAAGTTTCAATCAAGAATGTACACTTCCGATATGAAGACTCAGTTGCGTCCCCCGGCCACCCCTTTGCGGCTGGTGTGACCCTGAAGGAACTCAGCGCTGTGAGCACCGATGGCAACTGGGTCCCGACGTTTATTCAGTCAACATCGGGCACGACGCACAAGCTGGCCGTTCTCGGGGCCCTTGCGGTCTACTGGAATACAGATGCAGAGCTCTTCGGTACGGGACGCGGTTCTGATATCGGTGCGGAAGCGCAGGGCCTCACCCATGACGAACTCATGGAGAAGCTCAGGGCTGCCGTTGACGGCGGCGACAAGAGCCAATATATGCTCCGTCCTGTCAGCGGTCGCGCTGGTCTGGAGCTAGACAAGACTGGAAAGATGGATCGACCCAAGATCAAAGCACGTCTGTTGTTCGACGAGCTGGGCTTCGTCCTGGACGACGATCAGTATCGAGACGCGCTCATGCTTGTCGATTTGTTTCATTACTTCATCCGCCACCAGGAATATAAGAAGCTCCAACCGAAGGCTAGACCCAAGGAAGACCCACGCGCCTGGCTGCAATTCGCAGGGAACGCTATACTCAGCAAGATTCATGACCGAAACAGACGCTGGACCTGGGACTACATCAAAGAGCGCAGGGATGATCGTATAGCATATATCAACCTCTTCAAGAAAAGAAAGAGAGAGGAGCAATTGACCCCCGACGAAACTAAAGAGTTAGAGAAACTGGAATGGAAGCTTAGCTACGAGGATCTCCGATTCTGGCGCTCTTTAGCCAGGAACCAGCTACGCAAAGAAAACGTCGGTGTCAAAAAACCAGCCAGACAACAGTCCTGGTCGGAGTGGATGTGGGGCTCTAAGAAGGAGGAAGACGAGACAACCACCATGACTGAGGAACAACGCCAGGAACTGTACAATGCTATTGACTGGGACGAGAAAAAGGCGCTCGCAGAGAGCGTGGATGTCCCTCAGGATTGGGTCAAGGTACAGTTGAACTGGAGTCTCAGAGCCGGTAGCTTCACTCTCAAACGCGATCCCCATGGCCGAGCCGAGGAGATTATGAAATTCGTGTTTGACAAACTGAAAGCGAGGGCATTGCAGCGCCCTGAATCCTATCTGTTGGACGTGGATCTTGGAGGGTTGAGGGTCTACGATGGGACAACGGAAGGTAGTCTCTTCCCGCAAATCGTGAAGGTCAAAGATTCTCTCCCGCAGCAAGAAGAGCAATCACCATCCGATTCCGACGATCAGCACCTGGCGTCTGAAGACAGCGACTCGGAAACAGAGGAAGATGACAGCTTGTTCCACCTTCGGTTGGAAAAGAATCCTCTCGAAAGTGATGCCGATTCAGCCATTGGGGTCAAACTGAAGAGTATTGAAGTTATCTATAACCCGAGGTTTCTCGTCGAGGTCGTCAAGTTCTTCAAGCCACCGGAAAGACATATGGAATCCATCGGGGCCCTGCTAGACTCCGCAGGTGCTACTGTGGAGGAAATTCGACAACATACTCGCGCCGGTCTAGAGTTTGCTTTGGAAGAACACAAAACAATCGACGCTCATTTCGATATCCAAGCTCCACTGGTCATTGTTCCAGAGAGTATAACCAAGGAGAGTTCGCTGTGCTTGATCCTCGATGCTGGTCACATGAGCGTCACAAGTGAACTAGTCGACAGACAAGTCATCAAAGACATCCAGTCCAAGCAAAAGAAACAATACAACGAAGAGGACTATAAGCAACTTGAAGGACTCATGTACGACAAGTTTCTGCTAAAACTTGACTCCACTCAGGTCCTCATTGGCCCCGGTATTGAGGCCACCAAGGCCCAGCTGACTGCGGAGGATGACTCGAAGAATCTGCACATCATGGACCGTATAAACGTGGACTTTGTCTTGGAGCTCTGTATCATACCAAAAGCGGCTGAGCTGACGAGGACGCGGGTTTCTGGCCATCTTCCCGAATTGCATGCTTCAATATCCGATAAGAAGTATAAAAATCTAATGAGACTGATCGACATTGCCATTCCACGATTCGAGGAAGAAGGCGAGTCGCCGAAGCGTGAGACAGTGCAGGTGCCTCGCAAAAAGTCGCGAGAAGCAGTTGCCTCGACAAATCGAGCACGATCAGCTTCTCTGCAACCTAACGAGCGGGAGCTGCCTGTTGTAGATGAAGAGTCTGACTCCGAGGAACCGACGCATGAAAAGGATAATAAGCAGGTTAATAAACCGACAAATCTGCACCGACGGAACTTCGAATTCAAGTTCACTGTTGGGAAGCTTCGTGGCTCTTTGTTCCGTGCTGATCCCAGAGAGGAACAGGCGGACCAATTACTGGTTGAGCTGGTCGCAGAAGGATTCCAATTGGACTACTATATGCGATCTTATGATATGGTGGCTGAAGTATTGCTCAAATCTTTGAGCGTGGATGACTATATTGAAGAGAATCAGCCGCCTGAGTTCAAGCAGATCATCTCCTCCAAGGGTTTCAATGCAGATGCAGACAAGGATCTATTCCATCTCAAGTTCGTTAAAGTCAATCCCGAGTCACCCGAGTTCCTCTCGACCTTTGACGGCATAGCCATGAATCTTGATGTGTCGGTCTCAACGATCAACCTCATCGTCACCAGGAAAACGTTGCTGACTCTCCTTGATTTCGTTCTCTTGACTTTCACGAACCCCGAACAGCCTAAGCAGGTCGAAGAGCGTCCCGACCAGTCTCTAGCGGATACAAGCTCGGAGAAAGAACAGCCTCAGCAGGTTGGAAAGATGCGTATCAAAGCTAACCTGAAGAGTATTGCGCTGATACTCAACAACGACGGCGTCAGACTGGCTACGCTGAGTCTAAACACAGCCGACGTGGGCATCTTCATAGCCAGCCCTGCAATGAAAATCCAGTCACGTATCGGCAGTCTGACTTTGGTTGATGACGTGAACATGGGTGCTTCAGAGCAATCTTCCATTCGGAGACTATTAACGATAGAGGGAGAAGATTTTGCGGATTTCAAGTACCAGACGTTCGACCCAGATGCTGAGGACTACCCTGGGTATAACTCTGAAGTATTCCTGCGGTCCGGCTCCGTGAAGATCAACTTCTTGGAAGAGCCTTATAGGAAGATCATCAACTTCCTGGTCAAGTTTGGCAAGATGCAGGCTATCTTCAATGCGGCTCGTCAGGCTGCGGCAAGCCAAGCCAACCAGCTGCAAGAGAATGCTTCGCGTATGCGGTTCGATATCGTGGTCAATACACCTATCGTGGTGTTCCCGCGGGCCATGAAGGATGACCGTCCTCGGGATACCATTACTGCTCACTTGGGAGAGATCTACGCGAGTAATTCCTTCGTGGCGTTGGATGAGGCCAAAGATAGCCCTGCAGTCAACATGATATCTGCTGGTATTCGCAAGATTCGGCTGACATCTGATTTTCATTATGATGGAGGGGAAAGCGAAGAGCTGGAAATGATCCAGCAAGTCAATCTCGACTTCAGCATATGCTATCTGGAACACCAACCGAACCAGCCCCGCCCAGATCTCGAAATAGAAGGAACCATGTCGCCAATCAATCTGAGAATCTCGCCGTCGCAGTTGAAATTCCTGCTGGAGCTATCAAAGACGGTTCCGGGCGCTTTCTCACCCGATAGCGACCAACAAGAGCTCGAGGCTATTGAAGCGCTTCCCTCCACGACAGCAGAGCCTGTCAAGGCAGCTGTGTCTAAGGCGACCATGGAGAAAGCCGCTCAACCACAGCAAGGCCCAGAAACTGGTGAGGATCAGGAAACATGGGTGCGACTAGATATGATTTTCAAGGTGGACAGTATTGGTTTGGAGCTTTTAGTGGAGCAAGAAAACCAGCCCATCGGCCGGATCGAGGATTCAAGCTTATCGAAGTTTTCACTGAACGATACCAGGGTCAAACTGCGGATGCTGACAGATGGTTCCTTGGAGTCCGAGCTACTCATACACTCATTCTCGATCCGTGACAGCCGGACCAAGGATAACAACAAATTCAGAAAGATTATGTCGCTGATCAACAATGACGTGCAACAACAATTTATGGCCAGCGTTTCGATATCCCCAGGACCTGAGAAGCAGCTCGTTGCCATGCTTACCATCGACAGCCCGCGGATCATCTTCGCGCTGGATTATCTGTTTGCTTTGCAGTCGTTCGCTAGCGCAGCATTTGCAGCGGAGGAGCCGGTAGAAGTCGAAGAGGTCGATGAATCACCGGAGGAGTCTGATGCTGCATCTAGTGTTGCTAGGACTAGCACAGAACGATCGCCGCCTCCATCTTCAAGTGGCGAGAGTTCTGCTAAGAACGGTCAAATGACCGTGTCCTTCAGAGCAAATATTGTCGATGCTCAGCTGATCCTTATTGCAAACCCTGCCATATCGAACACTGAGGCCATTGTTCTTGGCACGAAACAGGTCCTCTTTTCTCAACAGAATGTCTCTACTCTGCATGTCAACAAGGTCGGCATGTTCCTGTGCCGCATGGACCGCTTTGAAACTAGCAGATTGCGCATACTGGACGACTTCACTGTCGAGCTCTCCCTTGATAGTCGTTCTCAGGAAAGAGGTTCGAGTTTGACTAGTATCGATGTGCATGTCGAGCCGCTCGTGCTACGTCTTTCACTTCGAGATATTCTCATTGCGACTCAAATCGTCAATAAGGCTTCCGAGATGACAAACCGCGCCCCTCAAACAAACGAGGATGGTGAGCCGAAGAAGATGAAAGAGATCAAGGGAAGCAGCGCAAAGTCTACGAAGGAGGCCAAGCAGTCTGCGGGCGCTGTTTCTACGAAGAATAAACGCAGTGGTAGCCAGTCTGCAAACGCGGCTGAGCAGAGATTGCCCCTTCAACGTACAGGCATCATAAAGAGAGAGGAACTGGCAGCCCAGTTTGACGGTGTCAGAGTCATCTTGATCGGCGATTTACACGAACTGCCGCTGCTTGATTGGAGTGTGAAGAAATTCAATGTGGACGTTCGAGACTGGTCTTCTGCCATGAATGCAGACACCAGTTTCGATACGTTTGCCAATGTTTATAATTTCTCGAAATCGGCCTGGGAGCCGTTAATCGAACCATGGCAGCTTGGGTTCCACATGTCGAAGGATTTGCACCCAGACGTTCTGTCCATAGAAGCGTACTCTCACAAGACTATGGAGCTTACAGTTACCACTGCCACGATTGCCTTGGCATCGAAATCCTTCCAATTCCTCTCGACAGACGAAGACGTCCTTTCCAAACCCAGAGGCGCTGACGCACCTTACAGAATCCGCAACTACACTGGGTTCGATCTCCGAGTCTGGGCTGATGTCGGTAGTGACGAAGGCGGTCCAGCTGCAAAGCTTACTGATGGAGAGGAATACCCTTGGAGATTTGAGGATCCGACCGCAATGCGTGAAAACCTCACGCCTGAAGGAAACGCTGGCCTGGTCGCCATAAAGCTTGAAGGAAGTGGCTTTGACAGTGTCACTCGTATCCCGGTGATCAGGGAAGGTGAAACTCTATATAACCTTAAACCAAAGAAAGACAGGGTTTTGCACAAGTTATTGGTAGAGGTCAAATTGGGGACTGACAATGTCAAATACATTACCTTCCGCTCTCCTCTCTTGGTTGAGAATAACACACAGATCCCGGTTGAGATGGGAGTATACAGTCCCGAGGAGGGACATCTTCTGAAGATCGAGAAGATCCTGCCGGGTGATTCTCGACCTGCACCGGTGGGAGCAGCTTATATGCACTCCGTCGTCGTCCGCCCTGATCAGGGCTTTGGCTATGACTGGTCAACTGATCAGTTGTACTGGAAAGAGCTTTTGCGGCGCCCGACACGCACCCTTACATGTCTCAGTGACAACGGGCAGCAATCCCCACCATTCTACTTCCAGATGAACGCCTCTTACGACAAGAATGAACCGCTTACCAGCATCTATCCTCACATGAGAATCCGAATTTCTGCCCCCGTCGAGATTCAGAACTTACTGCCGTATGACTTCAAATACAGGATCTATGATAAAAACACGAGGAAAGACTGGACCAACTTCCTTCGCAGGGGTGGTGTTAGCCCTGTTCATGTCGTTGAACTGTCACACCTGCTGCTGCTCAGCATCGACCTCCAGGACACAGTCTTCAAACAGAGTGACTTTGCTATCATCAATGGAAACGCCCAAGAGTTCAGGAGAGAGCATGTGCTATCTCTGAAAGACGAGCGAGGTATCCAGCTGAGACTGAAGCTCCACTACTTCAACGTGCCAGACAGTGGCGGTGCTTTCAAGGTTTCCATATACAGTCCTTACCTCATCCTGAACAGGACAGGACTCAGCATGGATATCCAGTCTAAGGGCTTCCTCCAGTCAGCGAAATCAGCTGCTGGTCAGGGGTTGAGAACAGATGCTAGGAGCGGTGGTCGTTCACTTCCGTACATGTACTCTTATCCCACGGATGATCCTAAGAACCGGTCAATTCTGAAGATTGGTGATTCTGCATGGAGCAAGCCGCAGAGTTTCGATGCCATTGGTAGTACATTCGAGGTTGTCTTGCCAGCAGGGGCAGGCAGATCCGAGTTCCACGCTGGAGTTTCGGTCACCGAAGGCGAAGGCAAATATAAACTAACGAAGGTTGTCACCATCGCCCCTCGTTTCATTCTCAAGAACAAACTCAGTGAGGACCTACTTGTCCGTGAACCCGGGTCGTCAAATGTCTTGGCGATCAAGAGTGGAGAGCTTATCCCTCTCCATTTCCTGCGTCAAGTTCCCGAGAAGCAGTTGTGCTTGTGCTTCCCCGGAGTGAATAACCAATGGTCTTCTCCTTTCAATATCGCGGACGTGGGAACGATACATGTGAAGCTTGCCAAAGCCAACCAGCGACAGCGGCTCGTTAAGGCCGAGATCATCATGGAGGCGGCTACACTGTTCCTCCACTTCAGCTTCGAAACCAAACACTGGCCCTACTCGATGCGTAACGAAAGTGATACAGAGTTCATATTCTACCAAGCGAACCCGAATATTGACGAGGATGAGGAAGACAGCGACAGCGGTTGGCGTCCCATCCGTTACCGCCTACCACCGCGGAGCATCATGCCCTATGCTTGGGATTATCCGGCTGCTAAGAACAAATCTCTCGTGTTGACGTGTAACGGCAAAGAGAGGCACGTCAAGCTTGCTGAGATTGGTAATCTCATTCCGATGAGAGTACCTGGCTCAAATGGACCACAGAAGATCATCGATATCAACATAGTAGCAGACGGTCCAACCCAGACGCTTGTCCTGTCCAACTTCAAGCCATCAAAGAGCATGTACAGGCAGCAGAAGGGACAGACGTCTCAAGCGAGTGTTTCGACCGGTTTCGAAGTCAAAGAGCTGAGCTCCGATGTGAACTTCAAGGCCCAACTTCGCCTTGGAGGTATCGGTATATCATTGATCAATAAGAACATGAGGGAGTTACTGTACCTTACGTTCCGTGATATCGAGCTTAAGCTTCGAGAATCACGGCTCTACCAGACGCTCAACGCCGCGATCAAGTGGATCCAGATCGACAACCAGCTCTACGGTGGTGTCTTCCCTATCCTCCTATATCCTAGTGTGGTTCCCAAGACTGGAAAGGAGATGGAGGCTCACCCGATTTTCCATGCCATGGTCACCCGAGTGAAGGACGACTCGTACGGAGTTTTGTACATCAAATATGCGACAGTGCTCCTGCAACAGATTACTCTCGAACTTGATGAGGATTTCGTCTTTGCTATGCTCGACTTCGTCAAGGTCCCCGGCGCCTCCTGGGCCGAAGAACAGGATGGAAAGCTGTGCGACGAGAATCTCTCCATTCCCGAGCCAAAACAGGAGGAGATGGGCCAGGACGTGTATTTTGAGCTTCTCCATCTGCAACCCATGCAGCTTGACATTTCCTTCATGCGCACAGAGCGTGTTAACGTCGAGGATACAATGCAACCTTCGAATCCACTAATGTTCTTTGTCAATGTCATGACGATGTCTATCGGAAACGTGAATGACGCCCCTATTCGACTGAATGCTTTGATGTTGGAGAACGCGAGGGTCTCGATCTCAATGCTCGTCAATAACATCCAGAGACACTATACCCAAGAGTTCCTCCGCCAGATCCATGTCGTCCTTGGATCCGCTGATTTCCTTGGAAACCCAGTCGGTCTGTTCAACAATGTCAGCTCTGGTGTTGCAGATATCTTCTACGAACCATACCAAGGACTGGTCATGACAGACAGGCCTCAGGAGCTGGGCATTGGCATCGCTAAAGGCGCATCTAGCTTTGTCAAGAAATCAGTATTCGGTCTTTCCGACAGTATGGCCAAGTTCACTGGAAGCATGTCGAAGGGTCTTGCAGCAGCCACATTGGACAAGGAATTCCAAGACCAGAGACGTATGTCGAAATCGAGGAATCGGCCAAAGCATGCGTTGTATGGTATCACTGCCGGAGGAAACGCATTTGCTACGAGCTTGGCAAGTGGCATCGGAGG
Source organism: Paecilomyces formosus (assembly GCA_029606185.1). Lineage (NCBI taxonomy): Eukaryota > Fungi > Ascomycota > Eurotiomycetes > Eurotiales > Thermoascaceae > Paecilomyces > Paecilomyces formosus. Next base: position 1,506,521 of record JAPVCB010000026.1, read on the forward strand.
CTTAGCACGTCACCCGCTCGAGGGTGCAGAGAAAGAGGGCTTCCAAGGATTCGTTAAGGGTGTCGGAAAGGGCTTCTTAGGTCTAGCAACCAAGCCGGCCATTGGTGCATTTGATCTTGCTTCGAGTCTCGCTGAAGGTGTCCGAAACACTACTACGGTGTTTGATCAAGAAGGTCTGGACCGAGTCCGGCTTACACGCTTCATTGCTTCCGACGGTATCGTACGACCGTACAGTCAGCGGGAGGCTTTGGGTCAGTTCTGGCTCAAGACTACTGATGACGGCAAATACTTCAGCGAAGAGTATATCGCTCATCTGGAGCTGCCAGGACGCGACATGATAGTCATGTTGACGTACAATCGGATCATGCTTGTGCGGTCCAAGAAGCTCCGCACTGAGTGGGAGATCAAGCTCACCGATATCCAAACCATCTCAAAGGAGCGGACTGGCATGAACATTACACTCAAGGGGGGTGCTAATGGCCCATTTATCCCTGTACAAGATGAGAGCGCACGGAATTGGTTGTATAGACAAATTGCAATTGGTGAGTAGCTACCCTGAATATTGACCATCCGGAAGCGTTGGGGCTAATGAGAGTTTCTAGCTGTCAATGCTTTCAACGAGAAGTATAATGCAAAGGGCTAGAGTCCTTCGACCCTCAATATCCGCTTCTGTGATGATGTTATGACATGATTATTTTGACACCTATTGAAGCATGCACTGTTTGATGAAGTATGAGAAAAACCACAGGACTGGAATGCGACGAATTTTCATGACGTGGTGGAAGGAAAATCAACACGGATCGCATAATGGGTACAGATCCGTCGTCATAGTTTTTGGAAGTGTTGTTTCTTCTTGTTCCCTTTTTAAGTCCATTATTGTTGTTCATATCTCTCCTTCTCGTCTGAGTAGTATTTAGCCAGTTTCTCTTGTCCTTCTTTCTCGTAACTTAGTTACTGGTTTAGACTTTCCTCCATGAATAGCTGTCTTTCGAGCGTGGTGAGCTGTATTTCTTGTTGTTCTTTAATACTCAAAACAGCTGCAGTTTGGATATAGCAATATCAATATAGCATCTAATATAAATATTACGGCCGAAAGTAAGAATCATAAAGACCACTCTGGCTCGCTGTAAAGGCTGTGGGCGGCAACAGAAGAAAAGAAAAAGGTCAGAAGCCGCGCTGTATTGGCCTGATACTTGTCCAAATAAGGCACTGAGTATTTCGGAACGGTAATCCGAACAGCGTTCAGTACGCCGGCGTTCTTGGCATTATGATCTCTTCATTTAGCAGAAATTAAAAATCGAGAAGATCGGGCTTCAGCGTTTTAAGCCAACCCGAAATGTCTGGATCAGACATGAGGCCCTTTTCTAGCAGATCAAACGGCTGGACCCAACCACGAGATTGCATTGCTTGAGCTGCATTCTTCAATTTGTCAACAAACCATTTCCTAGTAGTGGTGTCTTTCTCTGCAGCCGTGGCCCCAATAATAAGCTGACAGGAGGTGAGATCCATGAGTAAACAGGGCCTCATCGGTATTTGGTCCAGTGTGTCTTTTAATTCCGCGGCAAGGAGGTTAAGATTGGCCCGAGGCTGTGCAGGCCACAGAAGGTCGAGGGTCATCTCGATCGTTTGAGCGGTGGCAAGAACAGTTCTGTTATCTTTGACATTTCTGAGAGCTCGGATCTGACGGCGTAGCTTTTCCGTCTGCTGTGCGACATCTTGTATGACGTGCGGTGGATCTACTTTATGCGTGTGGTAGGTGTGGATCGATTGCCGCAACGTGATAAACGTCTCTGATATCTCCACAACCTGTGAGACAGCCGAAGATTCGTGATGGCCCAAAGCTTCAATGAGCTTTTCATGATACATCCGTGGATAGTGGAAGATATGGTTAACAACGTCTCTACTCGAATAATTAGCCATGCTCGTCAGAAGGGATTATAGCATGCAGACAAAACCATAATATCAGAGAACCAGGATGGCATTTCCATGCCTTCAGAGTGTCTATATTGTATCATTCGTACAAGGCCATCAATATGAATGCCCCAGACAACATTTGCATCGGCCAGGCGTTCCGCAAAAGCCATAGTAAGAACAGCGCCAAGGACGCTGTCCACCTGGGCCTGGCTAGAGTTTATCTGCCGAATAATAAAATGCAGAGCCTTATAGGAGTGTACGTCTGCCTGCCATTGCCAGAACGGGTCGGGGGACCAATATCGTAGACCTATAGCTATGGACGCTTCGACGAGTGCAGGCTCCGAGACGATAGTTTCGATCCATGTGGGATCACTGAGGTTCTTTGATGAATATGTCCGTCTTAGAAGAACGAGCTCTTGCGTATTATGCACTATGTTCGTTTAGCCATAACCAATGATAACTGTCCAAGAGCCAGTTTGTTGTAGGTCCATACCGAATGAGTTATTGTTGGAGCTTGGATTCATGGGAGTCCCATTAACCCATGGCAAGATGTCGGAGTTCATTTCTGCATGAGTTCTCTTTCTGAATGTCTCTCTGCAGCAACTGAGACTGGCCCCGGGACTCGAGTCCTTGTGAGCCTCTAGCCCAGTCTGCATTGTCACAGCCATCCGCTGGCGCCTTTTTGCGAAATTTGATTTGGTAATATGCCCTCTCACTTGTCTTGCAGCTTGTGGAGAGAGACCAGGTGCATTGGTCGTGTTTAAAAACACATAGCTTGGCTGGGTCATTTTGATTTTCCGTTTGAAGAAAATCAGATACTGAGATTCAGCTAGGTGTTAAAAGTATGCATGGTTATTCAAGTACTCGACCTTAGCGTCGAAGGACTCTCATTATTATTAATACAGTGACAATAAATGTGGATGCTATTCGACCCTAGAAATGGGATGACTATTGGCTGAATTATAAGTTAAGGTTACATAGTGGCGCAAAGTTGATTTTCCTAATCGGGAACAGTTATTAGTTACTATGGATTCTCATCTCGCGATGCTGTACCTATGCGTCATGTCCAACGTAAAGTAGATCTGATTTTCCTAATTTGGTAACGCGTATTCTGGTCTCTTTCTAGGAATGGCTTCTTAGAGGTAATCTGATTTTCCGAACAAGGTAAATGATCTTATGGAAAGGGATCCTCGCTCCTGTGCTCAAGGTATTTAAGCATTGATGCAGACACAAAGACATCGAGGCAATCCAAGGCTTCTCTTCTTATTTTTTCTCGAGAAAATTAAGAAAGTCCCAAAATATGGCCAGGCAGTGGATTTTGTCCAACCAAGACGGCTTTGAGACCGCACTCGAGTATCAACAGAATGTTCGCGTGCCGCTGGCAAATGAATTGGGGCCCAACGAGGTCCTGGTGAAAATACATGCTGCCAGTTTGAACTACCGCGAACTCGTCATTGCCGGTCCCGTGGTATGTCTTTCCAGGGTGATATCTGACTCTGGCTGATTTGGCATAGGGTATAAATGGCCCGATAACACCACCTATTGTCCCTGCGTGTGACGGTGCAGGTATAGTTGAGGCTGTTGGAAAGTCCGTTCAGGAATTCCGTCCTGGGGATCGCGTTGTTATGCATCTTGCACCTTTACTTGCTGAGACCAGTGGGGACGATGCATTTGCTTCTGTTGCAGATGTCCCTAAGATGCTTGGACAGGGAACTGATGGAACCCTTCGGTCCAAAGGTGTCTTTTCTGAGAAAGCACTTGTCCATGCTCCAGCATCTCTAGACTGGTTGCCGACAGCAACTTTGACGTGTACTTGGCTGACTGCATGGAATGCACTATTTGGTCTAAAGACCAGGGAAGCAGGACCAGGTACATTGGTTCTCGTCCAGGGCACAGGTGGCGTAAGTATTGCTGTGTTGCAGCTCGCTGTAGCAGCTGGTGCTACTGTCCTTGCTACAACTTCTACGCAGGACAAAGCGGACCGTCTCAAGAAACTTGGGGCAACCCACACGATCAATTACCGCTCGAATCCTGAAGAATGGGGCCAGAAAGCGAGACAGCTGACGCCAGAGGGACGTGGATTCGATATTGTCGTCGATGTTGGCGGCAATCAAACATTGCGACAGTCATTGGCGGCAGTGCGCGTGGATGGTATTGTAACAGTCGTAGGGGGAGTCGGGGAGAACGCCGATGCTGTTCCACTGTTCTCGGTCCTTTTCCATGCTTGCATGGTTCGTGGGTTCCTTGGGGGAAGCAGAAGCCAATTTCAGGAATTAGTTCGTTATATCGATGCCAACGGGATTGTCCCCGTGGTCGATGATGTGGTCTTCGAACTATCTGAAGCGAAGGATGCATACAGGCGTCTCAAAGAGAAGAAGCATTTCTCCAAGATAGTGATTAGAGTCGACCACCCGGACAGTGAAATCTAATCTGTACTTGTATGTGCGGGATATTTGAATCCTTTTTGTTTGTTCTTGAATACCAGGTAGATAATCTTCCCTTGGAAAAACAAGACTGGCATGCTAGCGTCACCGGAAACTCCTTATTGCTTAAGTATTATGTTGGTCTATATGCCTAAGGAAGTCCATAACTAGTTCCCATCCCGGCGTAGTGGAACGTCCTGTAATTTAGTAACAGTTAATTGATTATAACTAGTTTTTTATATGACCGGAGGCGAGTAATTTTTGTAACTGAACTTTAGAACGAGTAGAACACAGTGATATCATATCTTATCATATCCTACATACGTACATACATACACATACAGTACATCATGATTAGTATGCATATCTTGGATAGTCTGTATAATCTAGTGTGGGGTTCCCGGGCGATACCCCGGAGGGGAGAGCAGTGGGAGGAAAGTGTCTGCTGAAGAAAAAAGTTCCTTTATTTTCCTTCGGCACGCTCGACCAATCGATCTTCCAGACCCATGGGCTCCCAGATATCTTTCGCCTTGCGGTTCTGTGCCCATACGACGTCGCCCTGGAGGAAGACGACCACGCCTCCTTTGCCCGTGGCGCTCGCAGTGATGCGGAAGAGAGGCTGGCCGTTCTGTGGATGCGCTTCGCGGAGAGGGAGCATGATGAGGCCCTGCTCGGCACACCAGGCTTCGAGAATGTCTTTGAACCCGACTTCTTCGACGGGCTTGGGTTTGGGTTTCGGCTTTGCGGCGGCTTCTGCTTCGATGGGACGTGGGAGAGTTTCCTGAGCGGACGCAGCGGGTTCAGGAGGTGGCAGTTCCTTCGCGGCACGGTCACCCAGGCGCGAGGCCAAGTCCATGGTTTGCAGACCCTTCTTCCACTCGTCGTCGACGGCGGCCATTTCGTTGATCTCTTCGGGGATCTGGGAGCGCCACCAGGAGAACCATTCACCGACTTCTTCGTAGTTGGGCTCGTTTGTGAGCCAGATATGAAGGATATTGTGCCACTTGGGGAAGAATTCTGCGGCCAGGAGTAGGGCGGAGACATTTGGTTTGAAGTAATCCTTCCACTTCAGAACATCTTCGAGAGCAGTAAGATCTTGGTCTTGCGGGTTGACTTCGAATTCGTCCCGGAGGTGTCGGGCAAGTCGCGGGAGAAGATGATTCCGGAGCGCAACGTCAAACTCGGAGCCTAGGGCGTCGCGCCAGAGCTCAATACCGCTGACAAGACCTCTCCGCAGGTCCCAACTGTCCAGAACGACGCGGAACTTCCTCTTTGCATCGGATAGCAGCCCAGTAGCCTGCTTGGGATCGGTATGGCGTTCGTCCAGGTATTGTAGCCACGTGAACAGCCACCATGGAAAACGGGAGTTCTGTGAGGATGATGGATGGCGTTTGCTGCTTCTCGGTTTCCATTCCTTGATGGCCGCGCTTAATTTGGGGACAACCAGCTGGTCCATGACGTTGGCATAGACGAATGCTGGAAGAGCTTCCTTCCATGATACAATTAATGTCGTTGCTGGTGATGGGTCATATACGTCCCAATCGTTGAGCAAAGCAGACCGCACCCGCGGTAGCCAAAGCGTATAGATCATCGTCTCATACGGTGTCGTAGATGATCGTTTGATCTCTCCATTGGCGGGCTGGCGCGATAAGATATCCTGCAGCCGGCGTAGGTTCGATACGAGGTAGGTGGGATCTTTTAGCGGGTCCCATCCGTCCATAGCTTGCCGGAAGAAAGGGTGGATTGCTGCAACAGCAGTTTCGGAGAGATGGTAGTCGTCTATCACGTCGTGGAACTCTACTTGTAGACGTTCCAATTTTGAAGTCACGTCCTCTATTCGCGCTTCCAGGTCATCCCCTATGTTGAAGATTTCTAACGCCGCAACGGCGGAGACCAGCTCCGTGAGCTGGTCCATCTTGACCTGCTGAGCGTCCATTTCTTCCACCACCTGCGTCTCCTCCATCTCGATGTATTTTTTCCTCTCAGTCAATCCCTTCCATTCATCGGCAAATGCTTCTAGGTCGTGTCGAGCGCGGCGGGCAATCTTTATAGCTTCCCCTTCACCCTGATTGACGAATTCCAATGGGGTCATTAGACCAGCGGTGGATGTCAACACCTTCTGTTCCTTGCCTGTTGCATCGATCAGCGACTTGAGCACATTCGGAACTTCCAGACCAGCTGTATCCGCTTCGATTTCTCGTGCAGTCCTGAATCGAGGTTTTGCTGGGGCGACGGGCGTAGAGGCACCGCTGCGGCCTTCCTGCTGTTTGCGCTGCTCTTTGCGCTTTCGACGCTGCGCACGCTCTTCATCGGAGGAGCCCTCCAGTATCTCTCCTCTCAATGCCGCAGCGCGCTTTTCCTCCTCCCGCGCCTGTTTCGACTTCTCCTTGACCGCACCCAAACCAATACCTTGCGGCCGTGCCTGGGCTTCGACAGGGTTGACGATACCCTGACCACTAGAGCCCAGACCTTGTCCCTCCACGTAGCCCATCTTTGCCATCATTCGCGCGGCGAAAGAATTAGGCGCCATCGTGGAGGCCCCTTTTGATTTCCCATTTGTACCGCTTTTTGGATTTCCACCCCGTGGGGTTCCTGCGCCTGAGTTCATGGGCGTGCTCCAGGGACTGCGACGTGCGCCACCTAGGCCACCCAGGCCGGACGTTGGAGGCGATTCGGAGCGCGAGGAGCCCCCCCGCTGAAAGCCCCGAAATCCCATAGTGGGCCTGGCATCCTCCTCATCTGAGCTGCTCATATCTGCGATCTTGCGCTTCTGGCCGGCGAAAGGTGAACCGGGTGGTGAGTCCATATCGGCGTCCATTCTGTGATCGACGGGAGGACACCCAGAGCATAAAAACCAAGCAGAGACTGCAAGGAGCTTTTCAGCGGATGCGGTCGACAGCCATCAGGTGCAGAGCAGTGACCGTCAAGCAACCGACACGAACGGTCGCGTGGTGGAGAGAGAGGCGATATTGATCGATTCTCATAAGTCAAGAAGCAACAATAGTGAACTGAGTTAGTCTCGGGAGCTCTCGCGGAAAAAGTAAGAGGCCGAGAAGCCGAGGGCGATGACGTTTGTTTGGGAGAGTTATGTAAGGTAAGGTGAACTTATCTCATTTCTTCTTCTCTTTCTCCTTCTTTTCCTCTCTTGTCGTCTTCTCTCATCAATTGGATCTGTATCTCTCGTGAGCAGCGATACATCTTTTCTAGACACATTCTCATCAGATCATCCATCATGGCTGCCTCTCTCTTCCGTCCCGCTACTGCCCGCACTGCTCTGCGCTCCGGAGCTTCGGCTGCTCGCACGGCTGGTCTCGCGGGCACCAGCTTCGTCCGCACCAAGGTCACCCTTCCTGACCTCCAGTGTATGTTGCCCTGTGTCCGTTGTTGTTATCCATCTATGCCGCATCGCAGTTTATGCTGTCCGGCCACCAATTCGAGACGACTGTCTCTTAATGCGACGACTTCCTCGAATCTGGATCCGGCCACTACGGAGCCTTGATCACCCACTGCTGCTGTAACAACAACACGCTGACTAGGTCCCAGATGACTACGGTGCTCTGGAGCCTGCCATCTCCGGTAAGATCATGGAGCTGCACCACAAGGCCCACCACAACACCTATGTGACCAACTACAACACCTCCATCGAGAAGCTCCAGGAGGCCCAGCACAAGGGCGACGTTGCTGCTCAGATTGCCTTGAAGCCCGCCATTAACTTCAACGGTGGTGGCCACCTCAACCACTCTCTCTTCTGGGAGAACCTGGCCCCCAAGAACGCCGGTGGTGGTGAGCCTCCCTCGGGCAACCTGAGCAAGGCCATCAACGAGACCTACGGCAGCCTCGACTCCTTCAAGGAGAAGTTCAACACCGCTCTGGCTGGTATCCAGGGAAGCGGCTGGGCCTGGCTCGTCAAGGACAAGACCACTGGCCAGATCGGCATCAAGACCTACGCCGTATGTGCCTTTTTTATTCCATGCAGGAAGCTTCGATGCTAACTGTTTTGCTACAGAACCAGGACCCCGTTGTCGGCCAGTACGCTCCTCTGCTGGGTATTGACGCCTGGGAGCACGCCTACTAGTGAGTTACCCCGGTCTGAATTGTAGCAACCAGGCAATGGCTAACAGCGATCCTTCTACAGCCTCCAGTACCAGAACCGCAAGGCCGAGTACTTCAAGGCCATCTGGGAGGTCATCAACTGGAAGGCCGCTGAGCAGCGCTTCGGCGCATAAACGGGTTGACCCGACATGACTGCTCATCGGCTTATACTAATGGCGGTGATATAATCATGGGCTTGACGTTTTGATTTTGAGCACTGTAATCTAGTAGTTCTGTTGATCGATCTAGTCAAGCTATTTTAATACAGATATGATATATATTGTTAAATCTACCATGATAATCCCAATTGAATTTTTTCCAGTCTTAGATTCATAAAACCGATCGCACGAAAGGGCAGAAAGACGAGCGAGCCAAGAACGAGAACGAAGCCCTACGAACGTTCTCGAGCACGCAAGCTACCATACATATGGTACAGCTCCCTTTCCCGCTAATGCACCAAATGCCCCATAGCATCATGAAGAAACAAGACAGACGGAAGACGTAACCTTACTGATACCCATATCACTCCGTCGAGACCGTCTTCTCCACTGCGTCCATTCCATCCGACTCGTCCGTCTTCCGTATCCGGCGCGGGGGAGATGTTCGGTCTCGGATATTCGGACATACGACTTTCCTAGAGCGGTATGGTATTGGCAGTATACACAGACCAGCCATGAGAAAGAATAACAACTAATTAACTGCCTATCTATCTATAGAGTGAGATGCTGATATATTCGACGACGTACTACCGGAGGAATGGACGAATACCCTATGTAGATGGATTTTATAGTTATGTACTCTGTACTGTATGCACATTACTAAGTATGAGCTGCAGCTCCGCTCCGCTCCACCGATGGAGGGCGAGAACGTCATACCATGATTATCCATAGAGCTAGAGCTAGCTACCTACCCACTGTGATTGGATTATATTTTAACAGGATTTTATTCGATGGATTAATTAACAGCTCCCTAAATAGTTATTTCTATTTCTATCCATGTGCGATACTTTATTCGTTTACTTCTTTCTACTTTTACGTAGTTAACTGTATACACTGAATGATATTCCGTGATCTAGACGGATAAGATGATGTTCGAATATTTAGTATTCATCACAGGAGCCTGCCGGTCATACGACGTTATGTCGAACATATCCAGAATCAGCTATGGCTATAGGTACATAGAAAGTACATAGGGAAAACAGACAAAAAAGGAAAAGGGATAGAGAGTGACAAAAGTTCTTCCAGGTCATCAAGTCGTTCGCTTCGACCCCCTTTTTTTGCTCCCCGCTTTTCTCTCAGCCTGGCACTGGAGTAAACTCGGCACTCCGTGCACACATGAGAGATAACCAGGATAGGAAATGGTGAGTGAGTGACAGGTACATTCATGATGAGACAATAAGGAAAATAAAAAGAAGAAAGAGCAAGAGATTGCCGCCGTGTCTTTTTGGGAAGCATCATAGCCGTCAAGGATTCCGTCTCCGCAACATTCGTCATGAAAAAAGCAGGTTTAGTCAGGCATAATTCGCTGAACTCAGAACGCAGAAAATGCATCACGCAAGCTGTATAAGACACATTGTATAAACAGTAGTCAGTCCCGTGGTGTAGGTGAGACTGCTTTGAATGTCGGATCCGGTCCTCATGAGAAAAGAAGTCGTGATGTGATGTCTCCGTAAGGTGAGACCACCGATGCAAAAAGTCACATGGCCGTTGCAGTCATCTTGCATGATCTATCCTGGCGCATAAATATGTTCATCACCAAAGAGGAAATCCATATACATGAATAAAAAGGAATCGAAATTGCCGTAGAGATCGCTGCTCTTGTGCTATTAAGCGCATCGACAAGTTTATGTCGCTCAAGACCTGTCGATCTGTTCTGCCATCTTTCGCGCTCGACGCTCAACGTATCTAGCTCGCCCTTGCAAGTCTACTTCACCGGAAGAGAAACGCTTGGCTTTGGCGGGCGATACTGTTTCGTTAGGCGCCATGCTGGCAGGCTCCATGGCTGAGGTCGTCAGGACCGAAGGCGGGCGTGAAGAGACTACCGAGGAAGACCGATCCCTGGCTCTCGAAAACCGTCCAGGGGTCACGGGAGAGCTGGGCTGAGAGTCCTTTCCTTTCATCCATCCAAAGAGTCCTATCGAGCTCCGGCGCTTGTTGTTATATTCCCCACCATTCGAGGTCGAAGGTCGGTCCGCTTCGGTAAAAGGTCGCGCCAGAATCTTGTTGGTAAGCTCTCTACTGGCTTCTTCAACGCGAGCCGTTGGGTCACCGGCGGTATCTTGGATAGTCTGCGCGCGCTTCGCAGCACTTGGGGTTCGTGTTTTGGGCACGATAGGAGAAGGAGCTCCATCATCCATATCGTCCTGCTCAACGGGATCAGACATTGGCGATTGCTGAAGGCTCTTCGAATTCGACCTCAGGCGGTTGAAGAATGGCGGACGCAGACTGATCCGTCGTCGAGTCTGAGTCTCGGAATTGATAGGGCTACTTCCCCATCCACGCAGGCGAAGCGAGTTACGGGGAAGTTGGGGCTCCTCAGTTGCGCGCTTGGTAGTCAAGAAACCTGCACGGTGTTCCGGAGTAGGAGGGAGGAAGTCTGGATCCAGAGTGGGCTCCATCACTTCTGTCTCCTCTTCAGAACTTCTGCGAGAGCCTTCCTTTCTAGACCGCGGGCCATGTTTAGCGGCCTCGAGCCAATCGTCTGGCGTTAGCGGGGGCGACGAAGAGGGTCCATACTGTGTCGAGGTAAGCTCAGATGCAGCAGACTGAAGAGACGGTGTGTAGTCGTCGGATTCTCTGGTCGCCTCCTCAATACCCTCTCCGTTCAACATGAGATCACCACCGTAACTGGTGAGTCGCGGGTTCGCAGGACTGCCAGGACCAAGGAGGCGGTGCACCTTGGAGGTACCTTGACCAAAGAAGGGCAGCATGGTGGGATATTCATCTTGCGTACGTACAGTTAGTCCACGCTGAGATAACTCGCTGAACGAGGTCTCCATGCTGTCAGATATGCCAGTGGTAGCAGTACTCGGCCTCAGCGCCATATCGCCTGCCGATGATGGACGCTGTAACTTCCGCCGCAGATACAGCGGAGCCTGGTCGACGCGGCTCTTCTCAGCTACGACGCTGCCATTGGAGCTGTTCCTCATGCCCGCGTGTGAGGTGCTCATGGTGTCTGGTGTGGGTGGGAGTCTCCCACCGCCAAAAACGGCGGCGTCCAGAGAGTTAGAATCAGATGATTTAGGCTCACGTTTGGCTCCGGTGTGGTTCTCCAAGCCTGATCGCATCCAGGAAACATCAGACACTGCCCGGTTTCTTGCAGATGTCGGGCGTTGGAAGATCTCTGGACGCGGGGGAATCCAACGGTTGATACGGGCAATCTTGCTTTCCACATCCTCGGGCGATGGCTGAGGAGCAAGGTTCAATTCATCGAACCCATCTTTCTTGATGGCACTGTCGTCTTCCGGTTTGAGGTCACTGCACTCGCTAAGGGCACTCAAGCGAGGCGAATCAGGCTCGCTAGGTTGATAACTAGACTGCCAGCTCTCGGATCTTGTCATAATACTAGGAGCGTGGTGAGTCTTGGGTTCTTTGCCGGAGTAGAGGCTTCGCAATGCACTGGCACTCTTGCTCTCATCGCGGAGGAATGATGGGGCTCTCTTTGGGTATATGCTCTCAAAACTGTCCTTCTGGAGCTGACGGATCCGCGTGCCTCGGATTGATGAGCTTCTCTCCGGTATATCCACTATCATCTGGGCTCTGGGTGTAGAGACTTGAGGGGTTGCAGGCTCCTGATCTTTGTAATCGTCATCCCTCGAGAGTCGAGCAGTTGGCGGCCGCGAGTCGTGGCGTCCGCCTTCCATCTCTTCAATTCTCGTTTCAAGTTGGCAGATGAGTTCGACCGCCTCCGTAACAGCGTGATCACGTTTGTCAAGCTCCAGTCGAAGCTGCTCGTTGGAGTCTCGTAATCGTTGGTTGTGTTCCTCTACGCCACGGAGCTCCTGCAGCTCATCCTCCAGGCCATGCATACGTTCGAGCTCCTCTTCCAGTTCTTGCATGCGCTCTAGTTTCTTCTCCAGAGCAGCAACCTGCTGGGTACGATGGAAAACCTCCAGTTTGAGGTCAAAGTTGAGCTTGTTGATTTTCGAGACGTACTATAGATGGTTAGAATATCGGTAATAGCAAACTCCTGTTCCGTACTAACCTGGTCCATTTCTCTAAAACCCATCTCCCGTGGTTGCCTCAGCCCTGCAGACAGAGCACTGTTCACCTTTCTTTGTTTCTCTGACTGCGAATCTTCCTGGGATTGGGTGGAAGGCGGTGTGGCAGTTGCAATATCATCAGCAACCTCTGAAACTGCCCGTCGAGAGGATCCACGCGAAGCTCGTTGCTCCTTGATCAGACCCTGTAGCAGTGCAGAGGTCGGATTGACCATGGGCGAGGTAGGAGTCTCAGAGCCTTCTGAAGGAGAAAAGGCCATCAGTATCTGATATCGAGTAGATATAGAGGAAGAGACAGTGAACGTACTAGAATCGAAGCGTGAAGGTGAGCTTGGCCGGGTGGTTGTCAATGGGGACTGTTCGCGAGAGAATCTCCCCATCTCTATAAGACAGGTCAATTGTCGATCCGTAGAATCACATCGTGAAAGCACGGTGGCAGGGACATACCGGTGTTCAGCTTCGGTGGCGGCGTATGCGTCCCCGCCCTGCTGTGGAAGCGGGAGCGGGAGGGCGACTGGGTAGCATCGTAGGAGCTGTCATCTGTATCTGAATCATCAATTGTGAGCCATGTCATGCTCTCCATGGTGAATAGCTCTTCTGGGCCGGAGACTGACATTGAGCACGATACTTGGAAGAGACCCGGGGAACCGGAGAAGAGGCATTGGAATATATCGAATGCCGCAACGGCGATTGCGCTGCCATCTGCAGCGTGGCCGAACCACGCCTGCGGTCGTCCCGATCCATCCCTCTCTGATGACTCCAGGGTTGGTTCTACTGAAGTCTGTTGTGCCTCGTTAGACGATGCGGAAGTGCAGCCGGAGCAACCAAGTGGGAACAGACCACACCCTACACTGGATTTCGAGAAGGACACTACCACCTCATCGGGTCGACGACCGGTATTCTCACAACGTGGATTGGCGAGCAGACCGTTGTGGCCAAAAATTCGCGTGCAAGATGCAAGACGCGAGGGGGCTTTTGAAAGGGATAGAATGGAGGTACGAACGGCGATAGGGACTTTTGAACGCCTGCAGCAGCTAACCGGGTTGCAGCGCGCAGGGGCAACCTTTGTGTGTGGAGGTCGGATCAGAGCGAACGGGCCAAGCAGAAGCCAGAGGCTGGACGGGATTTATTGGGATTATAGCAGATACTATGGGGAAGCAAATGAGGTCCATGGAACGGGGCTGTGACGAGTCAATGGCTGGAGAGTTAATGGATGCGGACGGAAACGTTCCAAGGGAGAGAACAGAAAACAGTACGAGAGAAGAAAAATAAGGACTCGCACAGCAGCTAACAGCTCTCTAACTATCTAGTTCACTACACGTCCATTCTTCCCAACACGCGCCGCAGCCACGACCGAATAAGGCGACTGGAGCAGTCGGACAATAATCATCTGTGGCTGCGATAAGTTAAAACCGATCCAGCGCGATCGTGTGTTCTCGACCATCGCGCTGCTCTCTGCCTTGACGATATCGCCGTCTCACTGCAATCCTTGGCCAGACTTCAAACCAGCTGCAGAACCAATCGGAGAGATGCCCAGGATGCTGCCCCTTGCGGGTTGCTGGATTTTCAGGGGCCGCGTTGCTTTAGTCCAGCTGCTCAGCTTCCACTCAGCCTTTCTCTCTTCTCTCTTCCCGTTCACGGCCGCTCTAGTCCTGCCTGCGAACGTAATGCAGAAACTCTATCGATTATCTCATGAACTCCTGCCGCAGGACTGTTCACTGCCGGCCCGGATTGCAATCATCTCCCCGGAACATGCGTCGCTGCATTGCAGTTGCGGCCATTTCGCACATCTCGAATCCGCCGGAAAAGGGCGAGGCGACGCCGGAGTCGTTGCGCCATGGGCCTGCTCTGTTCCTCTCTTCTGCCTTGTAGCTGCGGTGTGAGTGCGCCACACTACTCAAGTCCAGCCGACACATCGCGGGGAGCCGGGGCCTCTTGCTGCCCGCAATCGATAAGAAGCTGGTCGATCCGGTGCACGCTAGTCGTCATCAAATTCATGCGAACAAAGGCGGTGATGGCTGTTCATGACCGACAGCCAGGGTTCAGGGCCGCAACGGTGCTCAGTAGCCATTGGCTAGGTTGACCTGAGGAATACGAAGCGGCAGTGATATCCTCGACGGAGCTGGTGCTGGCTATATTTGGCGATGGTCGACAGCAGTAGCTGCGCCGATCTGGGCCATCATGGCGGAGCGGGGTTGAAGCCAGTGGAGTTTCTACCGCTATCTAAACCGTAGTCTCTGTCCAGTCTCTGTCTGGATCTTCTGATGAAGCGCCACATCCCGGCTCGTATCACTGCTTCTCCAGTCGCCTCAGGCTGCCAGGTATATATCTATCGGGAGGTCACCTAAAGGTTGAATTCATCCAAAGTAAGAGAGTCAGTTACTGACCCCATACACGAAGTCTCTCAGAAAAATACGAACAAAGACCACCCAGACCAAACGGTGTTTCAGGCATCTGACAAACGGTGGCAGTGGTGTTTTAGGAACACAAACACAGGGCCCCATTTCGTTATGTCCCACTCTGCTCCATCTTACTACAATTGCTTGTAACTACTGCTAGCTATCTGGCCCACTCGACTTTGACAGGATTGGGTCAATTGACAGTGTTGGTGCCCAGTAGGAGACTAGAGTGGCACTTTTCTCAATGTTGTTGGCTGCAGAAGTGTACACCTGTCATTGGCCGCGGCTTGTTTGCATAAGCGGTGTGCCCAATAATTCGCTACAAAATGCCCGAGCTCTATTTAAAAGAATTAGTCACATAGGAATACTGTTGACATGTTCTAGTGTTAGTCTCAGACCCTAGACAGACTAATCCTCCGTTAGTGGGTTCGGTTTCAACAATTATTGTCGGCTAACTGATAACTACTTGTGTTTGTGTGATGCGGAGAAATATGCATCTGTCCAAAAACAGACTGGCGATCCAACATCCTGTCAAGGCTCCGCATGGAGGCTCTCGTGAATGCGAAGCATCTCGACTCCGTGCTGGTACATCATGCGCCAATTAGTATGGAACTTCTCCGTAGTTCTTTTTTGTATATCACTCGAGAGAGGGGGTATTGGGTATGGTGCTCACGCGTTATATAAAACGTAGTATAATTAGTATATTCCCAACTCGCCAGGATCGCCAGTATTTACCATTGTTATCTCTCGCTAGTCATTCGACAGGATCCCATTTCAATTATGTCTGCAGTGTATGTGCACAATTACCTATCATAACACTTTGCATGGCTCATTGAACGCCATGACCTACCAGATTGCCAGGACATGGGTTCTCTGTTTAAGCTTGGGGAACAACTCGTTTCAAACATCCTAGCAAATTCGAGCAAACAACTAGTGATCTCATCAGATAATTCAAGTCTGAAGTTTCTGTTCGCTTTCCGTGCTTGGCAATTCGACAATAGCCCTTCTTTAATATAATACTAGTTTGAATGCATTATTCTACTCTAAGCGAATACTTCACACAACGCAGCCACGATTAAAGATATCCATCAAACAGCAAAGGTATCCAGTAGTTCTTTATCCTTCCGTTCCAAGATACAGAGACATCTTTCTGTCCCACTCTCAATCCTATCACGTTGTATTTCCAATATAGATATCCGACGCCAATTCCCCAACGTCCACTGGATATGGTTAGGATGCATCTCCTACGTCTATGAAGTTCAATCTCGCGTCTTAGTCAAAGTCCCAAGGCCGGAGGGTATGAGAAAGAGCAGTTCAGAATGAGGTCGAGATATATCAGATATTCTCACGGTCTCAGCAATGCCCTTGTTTGATGCAGTGCTATTTCTATTCAAGCAATGGCATCTTTCTCGAGTACATGAGATAAACATACGATCCCATACATCCCCCAGCAGGCAGTTGACAAAGTGCATCTATTGAACCATGGTTCGCCAATAGACGCAACCACAAATGACCATACTAAAGATAAGCAAACTATGATTGTCGCCAAGGTGGAAAAACTGGAACCTCTCCGCCTGCGAAAGAAATGTCCTTCTCGATCGCAATAGACCAAAACTATCCGATTTCGACAACACCGCCGAAATCGGGACAGATTTTGAAAATTGTATGGCTCCGTACGGAAGGCTGCTCAATGGTGGCGAGGCGAAGGAAGGAGAACCCGGCACTGCAGGGTTTCTGGACCCTCGCACAAAGCTCTTTGCCCTTGACTCACTGTATTATCTGATCAACTACGGTTTCGAGGTCTACGGAGATTGATGCCTCAGTGAGGATCTGGAGGAGCATGGACCAAGATTTGTGAGTTTATTGTAGGACACAGAATTCCCGGGACTAGATGGGGATCTGTTGATTGACGACGTAATCGACAGGCGTTGGTATAATGGATATTCCACGGTTGCAGACTTGGCTGCACATATATAAACGTTAGTCACTGCGAAAGCTCATGACCAACCAACGCGTACTGAGCTGAGAAGCGGTAGAGAGCTCAATGATGGCCAGTGTGATGAGGTGGGTGCAGAGCATCCGGTACAAGAGAACGTTTCGAAGAAAACATTCTGTCAGGATTTGGAGAAACGGGGGCTTCTTCATCTACTTTCTTCGGCTGAGCCTGGGCAACTTGGGTTTGATTGTGGGTGGTATAGACATAGTAGATGAGGTAGGGTTATTGAGTGAATACTGACAACTAATACTATCATATCTAGATGATTATATATAAAGCCAACAATTATCTCTCGTGTCTATGATGTACATGTTTCAATATGTTTCAATATGAGGGGAGATGGAAGTAAGAGCTATTTTATATATATATTTTTTTCGGTACTAGTTTTACATGTATTATCCCCTGATGGCAGATTTAACAGAGTTTTTTGTTTGTCTTGTTTATATGAAAGCTCTTACTACGTATAATACATACGAAGCTGGGTTTTCTTTTGCTGACCAGATCCATGATAGGAAACTCATCTATATGGTTAATGTTATATAAAAGAAAGTCCATAGAAGGTATCTTCGCGATGCTCTTATTTTTGACGTAAGCTCCATTGCCATTGTCACACCTCCCGCTTTGCATGCATCATAAGTGATCTTGATAATCCGATGCTCATTCGTATTCTGTTTGCGTAATGTACCTGAGGGCGAGTCCAGCTCAAACCCACTGGTACATCAATAAGTACCACTAGTAGATTCATTCCCCGTCTATTGCATTATCTCTTCTTGGCCTCCCCAGACCATACGCGCATTTCCTTTGCACTGTCGTGAGCAATGCGGAACACTATTGGAATAGTCAATGATCAGCCCAGCAGAAAATACGGAAACCGACTCGACAAACAGTCTGTTCAGAACCCAGATAGAAAGAAACATACATTGTCGTTCGGTCTCATCTAAACCTCTTAAGAACTCAGCTCCATCACCGAGCGCTCCGCGCGGATTATGCGCGTGGTCCGCAATTTCTGCGGCGCGTTTCTTGAATGTCTACCGGAAAAGAGTACCATAGTCAGCTCCGGTGACGCAAGGAAGGGATTGCATGGAAAGTTACTCACGTCGGTGAGGATATCGACCATCTCCTCTTCCTCAAAGAGCTCCAGGATCCGGACGCCCAGGCTGTAGAAGTGCGGCGCCAAAGTTCTCAAATCTACTGTTCGTGGATCGGCCTTCAGCGCGTTCATGACCCTTTCTGACAACGCAGAGGGCAAGTCAAGGCTGACGAGACGCGAGGTCCCTAGTCGGGCACTTTGGATGATATTTAGAAAATTGTCTCTCCGTCGAAGAAGAAAGACATGACGTACCCTATAGAAAGCATCTCTCCGAGCCATAGTGGGAGGTCTACTCGAGTGCCGGCTTTGATCTATTCCATGCTTAGCGGAGTGATGGATAATTCTGATATAGAGCTCTAGCACGTACATTTTCACCTGGATTGCCGTCCAGAATGCCTAGACCAGGCACCTCTAGCTCAAAAGTACACGGCAGTTTCTGGAGTATGGCTTAGCTTAGGCGGAGTTCATTGATGAGCTCGGACATCTCGTCTGAGGACTCACCTGTGCATCGGTCAAGATGGCATCTACGTCGTAGTACGACATTTCTAAGGATGTTCTCCAGAGAGATGTATCCAGATCAAGTCATGGATTGGCCTAGTGTCCTCAAAAAGCTACAAGTATTAATTTGTACATCCTCTCTTTTAGCTGGGCGCTCGTTAATCGAACGCGTCCCAACGGGTCGCGCGGTGGCACGTGACGTTTGGGCACTTTGCGAAGCTTGACTGTGCCGAGCCTCGTCCGTCTCCACTCGGACCAGAGGCGATCTTTGTCTATGGTTTAAATAGTCCGAAAATAGTTCCCCAAACGGCATTGGCGATGTTTTGTGCTGCGGGTCTTAGAACTTTTTTAAGTTAACAAAGCATCGATCAGGATCTACTGGTAGTGCAGTGTTCCTTGGAGGCTTCGGCATATTACTCCACGTTGAGATTAGGTGGTCGCGTGCGGTGTAGAGGAAATGTGATATTTTCCCTGGCCCAAAAAAATTGGGAACACGACCGAGGTGACCCCAGTGCACCAGATATTACACCTATAGTACTCCGTAGTTAAGTCTAGAAGCTTAGATTGGAGGCGGAAGCAAGCGCACATCTTCAATCCAGCTGGCTCGCGCCAATGTGCGTCTGCTCTACGACGTTCAATTGGCCCCCTTTCCAAAAAGACTTTTTGGAGTAGTTGCTCAGACCTTGATGGTAGTAAATGAGGACAGTGATCCCGGGTAGCGCTCGATGCAGCCGATCCTATTATCTTCGCAATGGCGGATGCTACTCCGTATTCACTCAAGTTGTCCCGCAGATGACAGGATTCCGATAACCAAGCGCAGATGTCCGGGTCTTGGCGCGGCACGCACGATCTATATGCGGCAAGGCTGAAAATGAAACCTGGTCACCATTGCCCTCTTTTTCCCGATTGCTCATGGATGGCATTGTTATCGATGCGCTGAGTATGCGATGTAAACCCCGTCCGTGTGTGGTCTGATATTTGGTTATCTTCCTTAGCTCCATCCTGCATGAATCGTAGCTTATGTCCCAGTACGTGGGCAGAGCATATCAGGCCTGCCATGCCCGATAACAACAGCAATTTAGCTGTTTCCTCCCACCAGCGGAGAGGGGCAATCGTCTTTTCAGGGACCTAGCTTATCTTTGCGATGGCGATCCATGCCCAGGATCTGTTATCGACATGTTTGAACATGGTTATCGACCAGTATTACAAGCCCAAGCGTCCATAGCTCTTGACGTTTGGCAGGGTACTAGAGAGATAGCCTGCCGCAATAACTGCCCGCTGACTCGAAGATGGTGTGTTAGCGTTGTTGTGAGCTCATCATGAGATAGAGAAGCACCGGATCGACGGTGGGCATACTCCCCAGCGACAACGGAGAGTAGCGGCAGTCAAGTTTCAACAGAATTCAACAGGTATGTACTCTCTATTATTGTGGACTGGAAGCAAGCGGGGGACGACCAAATAAAAAAGGTCAAGCCCCACGGGAATCCGAATTATCTGATATAGCGAGAGTTCGGTTCTTATGGGGATAGTTGACTGTGGCAGGAGATCTTCGCGATGGGCGGATCCTTGGCCCTCGACCACCCGCAGCTATGGCCTCCATGTGAGATAAGATGGTGTTGGCTCGAGATCACGACAGTGTGACTGGGGAGACGGGGATTTTGCAGCAAATTTGAGAACCCGACTGTATTTTCCGCTGCCTTCTCACAGGCTGTCAGATACCATCTGGCAGTGTATGGAAGTATGGAAGGCGCTGGAATGTACCTACAAAGTAGAGCAAACGCTTGGCGCATCGAGTATGAGACTGGAGCTCTATCTCCAACTGCTCTGTACTGGAGGTGTGAGCTGGCGACCCTGATCCGCTGGGTGAGCTGGCGGGGTCTTCACGGGGACTCTAAGCATAGTCGATTGTATAAACGATATTTCCTGTAGAACCGGTCAGTGTTTACAGGCCCAGCGCGGTAAACATCGACAAGCACACACGGGCCGCGGTCATTCTAGAACGCCAGATGTGCAAATGGCCAGCATGCGCTCCACCCGGATGGCGTTGTGGGTTGGCTGTGGCCGACAATACCGACACAGCAGTGGGCACGAGCAAAGCAACTATTATCGGGAGCTTTTCTTGGTTGACATTTTTCCAAGGAACCCCGGAGGAACCGTTGGTCTTGGAGAGCCACCTCTTCATCCAAATTTAGCCTGTCGTCGGCAGAGACACCAGCACTTGTCTTATCCCCCCAAGGCCCAGATTCGAATCCTTGCTGATCTGGTGTCACGCTCTCTCTGTCGTTTTCTTCTCTGTTCGCCTTTTTCACTTTCGCCCTTTTAAATCTGGATTATCCCAACTGCCGTTTCCTCTTCTGACTCTCACACGACTCTGGCTCGTGCGGATGTGTTTCTTGATGGAACACGACTGCGGCACCTGCGTCTCCATCTACCTCAATGGCTTACAACGCCATTGCTCAGGTCGACCACGAGGTGGCCTCCAACGCGACGAGTTCTAATTCCGGCAGTCCACCCCCGTCGCGATCCAAAAATGATGCCTTCCAACAGATGTCCCTCGACGTTGACAACCTGGGCGGAAGGCGGTTTATGGAGGAGGCATCTCAAACAGAGCAAGGATCAAGCAGCGGTCGCCTGGGATCGATGATCCGATCTATCACCTCGACCAGCTATGACATGCTAGAAGAGGATGACTATGAAGCCGCCGATCTCCCAGACCAGAGCTCTAACTCGCACCAAAGCGGCGCCGTCGCTGCCCTCGACACCAACGCGAACCCCCGTTCACAGCCTCGTTCGCCGTCGCCAGAACCGATAATACGCTCCCCTAGCGGTCATTCGATTCCTCTCCGTCATCCGACTCCAGACCTCCAGTCGTTACAAGGAGCGTACGTGAGCAATGTGGAAAGGCTGGAGAAGAGCGCGGAGCGTCTGAGCATGACCTCAGATATTGGACAGGAGCTCCGCAAGATGGATCAGGACCTGAAGAGGCGCTCTTCTGCTTCTTCTGCAAGGAAATTCTCATCGGCGTCCGTCTCAAACTCCATTATCAGCCTGAACAATGCGGCCAGGAACGGTGGCTACTCCCCCGGTGGTTTTGTCTCGTCTCCACGAGGCTCTATCATGTCGGGCAGCTTCTCTCAGGGAGGTTTGCGTCTACGTTCTACGTCCGTCAGCTCCCAATTGGCGCAGGTACGCGAGCCAGAACAGGAGGAGGAAGATGCTCCAATGGCCCAGGTACCAGCGGCTCAGACACCAACGGCCGTACCTATATTGTCTCCTCCACAGCCACGATCTCATCCTCGACAGGACAGTCAACCTTCCCAGTATTCTTACGCGGAGCATGAATACGTACAGAATGAATACCAACATGGATACGTGCAGCACGAGTATCAACAAACCGAATACCAGCACGAAGACTATCCCGATCGCCCGTCTACAGCAGCCTCTGGCGACACATACCGACAGGCGCTCACGTTGTTCAGTGACTTCGATGGCGTCCATTGTGTTCCATCTGCACGGAGCGTCTCACTAAATAGACCGCCCTTGGCGAGCGGATCAGAGCGCTATGATGACCCCCAGACCGGACAAAATATGGTGTACTATCCTGCTCCGGTGCCCATGATGTTGAATCTGCCGCCACGACTATCCCAAAGGCCCCCTGTTTCCGAACAGGAGAAAAGACGCACTCAACTCCTGGGTGCATTGGCTTCCGATAACAGGAAGTCTGTCGCGGCGGGAGTCGAGCACCAAGAGGAGGACAGCCAGAGCAGAAACAGGCTGTCGAAGCTTCCACCACAGCTACGAGCAAGTGTATTCTTTGCGCAGCCTTCCTCGCAAGTGGATGTCAAGATGCAGAACGGATCCGCAGTTGCAACGCTCGATAGTATTCTCGATGCATCTGCACATGCACCTGTCACTGCGTTTACGGACCATCCGTTCGCTGGCCACGTGGGATCAGATGTCTACAAACGTGGCCAGGCTAATGCATCCTCTAGGAATTTGGCGGATAAGAAGAAGAAACGAAAGAGTCTCCTGGGTCTGCGTAGCAGCACCTTTTCCCCTGGAAGAAAGGAAGGCGGTGAGACGTCCGAGACAGAAGCGGAGATGGCTGAAAGCAATCTCGAAGACACACCGCTTCGCTCTTCAACTTATGATCTGCATGATACGAACGGTGATCATCACGCCGGTGCCCATAGTGGTCAGGAAGAGTCTGATGGCTCTGAGGAGGGAGACGAGGATGACGAGCTCGACTACGCTGGAGCTCCGACTACCCTTCTGGCAGAGCTTGAGATGAGGAAAAAGGAGCAAAAGCAGCGAACCCGAACGGCGGCTACCGCGTTTCCCAATGGCATGCATTCCACACTCTTGGAACTGGATGCCGTAGCACAAGTCCAGAGCAAATCAAGGCAGCGCCGGCCCGTCACTCTTGCCTGGGAACATCCAGATGTCCACAAGCAGGACGGGGAGGAAGATGAGGATGTTCCTCTCGGTGTGTTGTTCCCCGGCAAGAACTCCGCAGCGGACGAGAACCGGCCCCTGGGTCTCATGGAGAAGCGCGAGTTGGAGGAAAATGAGCCGTTGAGCAAACGTCGTGCCAGGCTTCGTGGTGAGCCCGTCGTTCCTCGCGGTCCCAGTGCTATGAGACGGGCGAGCACCATGCACGCCGGCGATATCCCAAAGCCGGAGGAAGCGGAAAGCGGCGACGAGAATGAGACACTGGCCCAGCGCCTTCAACGTCTCAGGGAGGAGAAGAACCGGACGAGCACTGTTATCAGCAGTGACTTCGCCAGCGAAGTCTTGGCTCATTTTGAGAAGAAGACAGAAGAAGAAGAAACGGAGAAGAAGCCGGAACAACCACAAGAGGAGACCCTGGGTCAGCGTCGGCGACGTCTGCAACAGGAAGCCAAGGCACGGCAATCGACATCAGCAGGCCTCGGTACACCAAAATTCCGCAGGAGCATGGCTGATATCCTACAAGCCCACCCTGCTCCTGGCGCTCGAAAGCCATCGCAAGACAACTCCCATCTCCGCCGCGGAGCGCCAGCGCCGCCACAACCCCAGACTAACCGGATGTCCATGTTCACCTTACCTACGAACCTCAATTACGCCACAGCCGGCCATCCGGCCCAGTACACAGGCTACCCCACAGGTTCTCAATACCCTACTATGACTGGTTACAATACTCCCTTTGTCCAGAACACCGCAGTCGCACCAGGCATGAACGGTTACACCTACAGCCTGCCCTATTACGCCAACCAGCCCATGATGGCCGCACAGCAGCCCGTTGATCCTCGTCAGCGCGACGTGATAGACCGCTGGCGCCAGAGCGTGAGATAGGCAGCTTCATTCCTTTCTTCCTGAGCTTTTTGATATATGTTCTTCAAGCGCAATGGGACCTTTACCAACCGTTCTCTGTACATACTCGCTGGTTCGAAAGCATTGGGAATCGGTTGCGGTGAGGGCGAGAAACTGGTGTTGTTGATTATTTTGTTGGAATGTCTCGAAGTGATATCCGTTGTTAGATCTGGTTCTTCTCTTTCGTTATGTGGCCTGAAGTCGATCCCTCGATCATTTATTCCATATCGTCTTATTATCCATACTGTACGAGTAGCATAAACAGCTGGCGCGAAAGGGGAATTGAGTGCATGTGGGCTTAGCATATGATCACTACTATCGTTATCGGATTGTGCATCTTACTTGATTCTTTGCAGAGATCCATTACTTGTTAAGTACTCGTAGTTGTGTTGTGTTCATTCTGCTGAGGATGGCATGGCATCGCATGCTATATCCACCATGGCATGTCTTACTCGAGCGGACGCCCGGTGTGAACAATTCTATGATACCCAATCATACGACAAGGGAGGCATTTTCCAATTCCGCAAATCAGATCTCATTCCAGTCATCTTCCCGCATATGTCGGGATGTTTCGAGTTCCTCCCCCGCGATCGTACATCTCAACTATCACACGATTGGGGCCGTCGGGACGTTTGCGGAAATATGCGACGTTACCATTTCTAGGACCTAAAACAAAGAAATGATTGACAGCAAACACAGCCTGCAGGAAGAATCTGAAGGTTTTCAACGTCCAAGGAGGAGGCTCTGGTGTGAATCACGGCTCTTGAAACGGCCATTGACGACTGATAGCAGGAGAGGGGCCATTTTGTTTAACAGGAATAGATTGGGAACTAGTGGCGCTCTCGAGTCTTAGCACGAGCGCTCGTCTCTGGCATGTTTAGCGGCACGTGGAGTTATGTTTAACGCGTTGACGGGCGAAGAGTAAGATTTAAGAAAGGAGTCTTTGCGGTAAGCGTCCGCCCGGCAAACCATAACTTAAAAAAAGAAAAGAAGACATAACAACCCCGCGTGAGATGGCGGCTCAATAACCTCGATAATTTTGAGGCCTGTCCAGACGTTGTTCCAGCTGGAGACAGAGATTACGTCGCCCATCGGGGGCCGGCATCCCGCTTGCGGAGCTCGACTCTAGATTCAGAAACGAAACAGGGTGATAGACGGTCTCGCCATCTCGAGTCTGGCGTCCAGATACCGCTGGAAACACCCGATTCTGCGGAATTGAACGTCCTCGAATACAGCCCCGTGTCTTCGATCGATCAATCTAACCGTTGAAACACCCTCAGCTCTGTGGAAGAGACAACCGGCTTTATCTTGCGATTCATCTAGAATCAGCGCAGTCGCATGGTCACAACAACAGCCATGAAAATCTGCAGCGCACCACGAACACACTGACCATCCTCAGGGGGCGCAATCAAGGGTCTAGGAGAGAGCCAGTAGAGAGGCTATCATGGCGCCATCCACGGTCTTCTCGTACTGGCGACGAGAACATCGTCGCCCGAGTTCTTCTGTTCCCACCTCGCCGCTGCCCGTACCGACGGTGAACTCACCGGACAATCCTCCCCAGCTCCCGGGGATCCCGCAAACCCCTATACTGGCTGATACCATTATCGATTCGTCTGCCATTTCCGATACATATTCCCCGATTCCATCGAGCGAGGATCCGCCGGGATGGGCTGCCAACAAGCTGGGGGCGGGCGTTTCTGGCCCTGATACACAGCCATCTCCGGTCAACCTTCGAGTGCCATCTCCTGCGCTGGAGCGTCTGTCGCGACCAAACTCGAGTCCGGATGAGGCCAAGAAGAAACCTACGATCACAACCCAATCCAATTTATCCCAGCAATCTGTGGTTCCCTCCCGCCAGGAGCACTCCGAATCGGAATCCTCAAAACCTAGCTCTCCATGGCGGCTCACCTTTGGGAAAGGATTCTTAAACTCGCAGTCACAATCATCAGATGGCCACAAGAGATCTTCTATGCACGGCGGGATTGTTGGAGAGAAGCTGCGGCTAAGATCGTCGCCAGAAGACTCGCCAGGCGAAGCTGGAGCGCAACCGAAGGATTTCAAGGCGGAGAACTTTGGCTCCCGGCGATATAGCGATTATGAGCTATCCGCAGAGCATGCTCCCCAGAAACATGGGAAGACGAAGTTGCATCTTCTGAACCCTATGTCCCTGTTGGCGCGGAGACGATCCTCTCAGCTAGCCCATGCGAAACCGGACGAACTGAAGATCGTCCCCGCCATTCCAGACGACTACGATCCCCGAATTCGAGGGAAGATCGTTCATGATTTCTCAGCACCCAGGCAGAGACGAAATGTTTCCATGGTTGCTGCTGGTTCCCAGGATGCCAGTCAGCAAAACTATATCTCTCCGCCGTATCAGACTGGTGACTCGAACAAGAGACACAGTCAGCATTCTCCAGTTTTCAAGGAGCACTTTGAAGATGACGAAAAGGCACTTCAGATTGAAAACAAAGGCTATCTTCAATCATCACTGCTAACGGGACGCCCGCCTGGCAGCAATGAGTCGGGTGCAGTGCCTGCGTTCGCAAAGAACCTGCCGTCGAAGCTACCGGAGCATACGGAAGAAGCACCCGAGCCCCCCATCGATGACCCGGAGCCACAGAGTATATCTCACTCTCCTACAAAGCGCGCTTCACCAAATCAGCAGCAGCAGCAGCAGCAGGGCGGAAACACAGAGTCTCGAGCGGCTGGTCTACCGAGACATCTCAGAAGTAATGCATCCCGATTTAGCTTCGATATGGGTGGAGTCGGTTCATCCGTTCAGGAGAAATTGCTCGAAGAAAAGCACAAGGAAAAAGAGGCGGCACGGAGGGCCAAAGCAGACCTGGAACGTTCCGAGTACAGTGACTATGAAGACGAGTTTGATTATGACCTTGACGATGACATTAATGGACTGGAAGAGCGCATTCCTGGCGTGAATGCCGACTCTGATGGGGAAGATGACGAGTTCCGCGGGTTCTCTGGTCCAGGGAAGATAGTGAAGAACACCTTCTTTGTGCCTTCCTTGCCCCCTGTGATTGCGAGTCCGATGAATCCTGATGGCCCGGACCTGGGGGCTGCTTCCCGATCTCACCAGGAACCGGAAGGGCGGTCAGACTCTCTGTCTGATTATGGAGATTCTCTAGTCGGTGAGAAGAAGCAAAATACCGCAACCCATGAAACTGCAGACGCAAACGGACCAGCACAGATGGCACAGGTTCCCGGAGGTGGCAGTGCTAGAAATCAACAGTCTGTCGATGACTTCTACTTCCACGATGAAGAATTCGACGATCTTACCGCGGACACTGGAGAAGAACAGTTTGACGAGTCTATCTTTGACGATGAAACCAGTCATCTATACGACCGGAAAGTGTCTGCTCCGGCGTTACCTGCGGTGCCTGAAGCACAAATCATATCTAGTGAATCGTTTCAAGAGACCGCCCAGCCGATGGACGAAGAGCCGGTCAAGAACAGCAACTTGCGGCATGTCCCTAGCTTGGCTAGCGATTTTGGCTCTCGATCCACGCAGAATGGCCTGCCACAACGCCTTCCCAGTGTGACAGCTCCAACCTCTCGAGTAGGTGTGCTCTCCGAACACAACCTAGAAGTATTCCACAATGCCCTGGCCAAGGCGGCCAGCAACGCGGCCCTTCAACGAACCGGTAGCGTCGGTGAAGTGTCCCTGGGCCGGGAGAGCACGACTCGGTCTGCCGACTCTCAGCCGGGGCTGATGTCCGACGACAGTCGCTTGAGCCAGACTCAAACCGTAGACACGATGGCCTTCGACGATGTCTTTGAAGATGATGGGTTCAACTACGATGATGACGGATTCGACGATGATCCTATCATTGCGGAAGCTAATGCGGAGGCTCTGGAGAACGATGATGAGGGCTTCTATGGCCAAGAATTCGGCTTCTACGCGCAAGCACACGGGAACAGCACTTCACAAATGGTGAACGGGGGCTACTTCCTACCGCGAGGCATCGAAGGCGTCCACCGTAGCCACAGTGGACGGGTCAACTTCCGGGAACCCAGTCTGACTCCCATCACCGAGCGAAGTGAATGGAGCACGAGAAACTCGATCATCTCGCTGACCGCTCACGGGGCAGCACATTCAAACCCGTCTCTGTCGAGTCCCGGGCTGGCCCAGCTGGTGGACATGGGTGGCATGGATGACGAGATGTCGCTGAACGCCTTGATGAAGCTTCGCCGCGGAGCGTTTGGCGGCAGCAATGGCAGTCTTCGCAGCAGTGCTAGTCCCTCCCCGCAGCCTCAACAGCCTTCTTCGAACCGCGCCAGCTTTCATAGCGCCTGTGTTGCGTTCATGGACCCTGCCAGCGCCCTGGTCGATTCTCCCAGCGGAATGAACCCCATCTCTCCACTACCCTTCTCGGACGAAGAAGGGTCCCCGACGAGTCCCACGTTGACAGGTAGCTTCTACCAGAAGCTCCCCAAGCCCGTAGTGGCAGAAGGGGAAGTGCGATCTTCGACGACGAACAATCGACAGCGCCCGTCGCACAGTCGCACCAGCAGCTCTGCCAGCGTCAGCTACATGCGAGAGACGGACGAGGATGGCTCGAGCAAGTGGGTGCTGGAGCGACGGCGGCCGAGTGACAGTGGCGAGATGGAGGTCTACCAACGGGAGGTGCTCGAGGAAGGCCGGATTTGACATATATTGTCTTCTCTGCCTCTCTCCAACTTGTTTTATTGGCCCCATTCCACCAACTTGGCGTCCTTTTTGCCACTGTTTCTTTTGGGTGGTCAATGCCCTATGAATAATGAACCCCTGTACGAGTCTCTGTTGGTGAACCTTACGAGCAAGCAAACTGTTGCTTTATTTGAAAAAGAGACGGTGTTATATTTTGGCTGATAAACCTTTTGGGATTTTCTTGTGATACGTTTTGTTCTTTCGGGACCCTAGTGTTTTTGAGGGTCTGTATATACAGTTTTGGAACACTGGTATAGAGGGCGGATGCATGATTACCGCCAGGAACATTTTGGATAAAACTAGTTAGTGGCTAGTTGACCGACTAGTATTAATTAATTTTGGAGCAGCCTGAATGGCGTGGTGATACCATTATTCTTGATTCCTGTGCAGCTGCTGTCCGGATATACATAGAGGAGTAACCATGACAGTTACACCTGCAGAGTAGTTGCTACCAGTGAGCGCTAACGGTTACTCTGCTAGCAGCGGCAAACCGCGATTAGTCCGTGAACCTGTGGCCCAGTCAGCTTCGGCGCGATGGGGATGTGGTCAGCCCAGCCAGAATGCTGGTGGATATGTGCATAACCGGATTGGCGTCTCGCTCTTCTCTCGGCATCTCTTCAGCTCTCGTCGGGCACTTTTCGTCACAGCTTCGAACAGCCCGTCATATCCGCCGGCCGTGCATGTCTTATTGGCTGTGGCCGGACCCGGAACATCTCTCCTCTTTCTCCTGCTTCTTCTCTCGCTCTCGCGCTCTCTTGCTCTGTCTTTTCAGACAGTCTGGATTCTACTCCTGTTGCTTCTTCTCTCTCCTCTCCTCCTCCTCCCTCCCGGTTCTTTCTTTGTCGCCGTTGTTGTGTGCAGAGAGTTGTGTCTCTCTCTGATGACTTCCGCGTTCTTGCAGGTGGCACGGCAGTTCTAAGTCGACACCTGGTTTTCCGACCCGGATAATACATCATTTCTGTTCCTTTGCTCCGTCGGTTTCATCCGCACCGGCCTTGTCTACCACAACCAACCCTTCGACCACCACCGCAGCGCTTTCTGTGGGGTGAATTGATTCAAGCTAATCCTCTCTCCCGTCCCGAGAGCCAGTGTTGCATCGCTCACTGGTGCCGTGACGCTCGTTCAGCGTGTTTTGCGTCTGGACGTGTTTTCCTGCGAGCTTTTCCGCTTCTAACGTCCTCCTTCTGGACGAGCTGAAAAAACACTTCACGCCGCCATGTTGAGAACTACGGCGGTCAAGGCCACCGGCAGCCTGCGCGGCGGCGCTTGCTCTGCCTGTCGCCGGGCTCTGTCCTTCGCGGCCGGTCCCAAGATCAATGCTCCTGTCGCTGCCAGGTCGAATCTGCACCTGACCACTCGGAGACCACTCGCGGTCATTGACCGCACGGCCAACGGCCGGAGACAGTATGCGGTGTCTGCGGAGGATACGGATAAGGGCGTGGTAAGCTATTGCAATCACCATTGCGGATATCGCGATCCGAAGTCGCTTGGGAAAAAGGGAGTAGTTGAGAGCTTTTTTGACTGACTTGGGATGCGTGTCGAAATAGGACCCCAACGACTCTTTCCTGCAGGGCAACACTGCCAACTACATTGATGAGATGTATGTCGCTTGGAAGAAAGACCCTTCCAGCGTGCACGTCTCCTGGCAGACTTATTTCAAGAACATGGAAGAGGGCAAGATGCCCGTCTCCCAGGCTTTCCAGCCGCCGCCTACCCTCATTCCTCCTCCCGCCGGTGGTGTGCCCTCGATCATGCCCGGTGCTGGACTGGGAGCTGACAACGACCTCACCGACCATCTGAAGGTCCAGCTGCTGGTTCGCGCCTACCAGGCTCGTGGCCACCACAAGGCTAAGATCGACCCTCTGGGAATCCGTGGTGACTCGGAAGCGTTCGGTTACAACGACCCCAAGGAGCTACACTTGGACCACTATGGATTCACCGAGGCCGATCTCGACAAGGAGTTCTCTCTGGGACCGGGTATTCTGCCTCGTTTCGCGACTGAGTCGCGTAAGAAGTTGACCCTGCGCGAGATCATCGACGCATGCGAGAAGATCTACTGCGGCTCCTACGGTGTCGAGTACATCCACATCCCCGACCGCAAGCCTTGCGACTGGATCCGTGACCGCTTTGAGATCCCTCAGCCCTACAAGTACTCCATTGATGAGAAGCGCCGCATCCTCGACCGTCTCATCTGGAGTTCCAGCTTCGAATCTTTCTTGGCCACCAAGTTCCCCAACGACAAGCGTTTCGGTCTAGAAGGATGCGAGAGCTTGGTTCCTGGTATGAAGGCCCTGATCGACCGCAGTGTCGACTACGGTATCAAGGACATTGTCATCGGTATGCCTCACCGTGGTCGTCTCAACGTCCTTTCCAACGTCGTCCGCAAGCCGAACGAGTCCATCTTCAGTGAGTTCACCGGCTCCGGTGACCCCTCCGATGAGGGTTCCGGCGATGTCAAGTACCACTTGGGTATGAACTTCGAGCGTCCTACTCCCTCTGGTAAGCGTGTGCAGTTGTCTCTGGTCGCCAACCCTTCCCACCTGGAGGCCGAAGACCCCGTTGTGCTCGGAAAGGCCCGTGCCATCCAGCACTACAACAACGATGAGAAGGAATTCAACAGCGCCATGGGAGTCTTGCTGCACGGTGATGCTGCCTTCGCCGCCCAGGGAGTCGTTTATGAGACTCTGGGATTCCACTCGCTGCCCGCCTACTCCACCGGCGGTACCATTCACATCGTCGTGAACAACCAGATCGGTTTCACCACCGACCCTCGCTTTGCTCGTTCCACCCCGTACTGTTCCGACATTGCCAAGGCTATCGATGCTCCCGTCTTCCACGTCAATGGTGACGATGTCGAAGCCGTCAACTATGTCTGCCAGGTCGCTGCTGACTGGCGTGCCGAGTTCAAGCGCGATGTCGTTGTTGACATTGTCTGCTACCGTAAGCACGGACACAACGAGACCGACCAGCCCTTCTTCACCCAGCCTTTGATGTACAAGCGCATCAGCTCTCAGAAGAGCCAGCTCGACAAGTACGTCGAGAAGCTGATCGCCGAAGGTTCCTTCACCAAGGAGGACATCGAGGAGCACAAGAAGTGGGTCTGGGGCATGCTCAACGACAGCTTCGACCGCAGCAAGGATTACCAGCCCACCAGCCGTGAATGGCTCACCTCTGCCTGGAACGGCTTCAAGACGCCCAAGGAGCTGGCTACTGAGGTCCTGCCTCACCTCCCCACCGGTGTCGAGCCTGATCTGCTGAAGTCTATCGCTGATAAGATCAGCGGTGGTGGTGGCCCCGAGGGCTTCAACCTCCACCGTAACCTGAAGCGTATCTTGGCCAACCGCAAGAAGACCGTTGAGGAGGGTGAGAACATCGATTGGGCCACCGCTGAGGCTCTGGCCTTTGGCTCGCTCGTCGCTGAGGATCACCATGTCCGCGTCTCTGGACAGGATGTCGAACGTGGTACCTTCTCCCAGCGTCACGCTGTCCTGCACGACCAGGAGAGCGAGGCCACCTACACTCCTCTGCAGAACATCACTCCCGACCAGGGCTCCTTTGTCATCTCTAACTCCTCTCTGAGCGAGTTCGGCGCGTAAGTACCTTCCTTTCACAGATACCTCTCGGAGTATCTCAAGCTAATCATCTTTTTTTCTTTGTAGTCTCGGTTTCGAGTATGGTTACTCTCTGACGTCTCCCAACGCCCTGGTGATGTGGGAGGCCCAGTTTGGTGACTTCGCCAACAACGCCCAATGTATCATTGACCAGTTCATTGCTTCCGGTGAGGCCAAATGGCTGCAGCGTTCCGGTCTGGTCGTCTCTCTGCCGCACGGTTATGATGGACAGGGTCCCGAGCACTCCTCCGGTAGAATGGAGCGTTGGCTTCAGCTCTGTAACGAGGAGCCTCGTGTGTTCCCGTCCGAGGACAAGCTGCACCGTCAGCACCAGGACTGCAACATGCAGATTGCTTACATGACCTCCCCGTCCAACCTGTTCCACATCATCCGTCGCCAGATGAAACGCCAGTTCCGCAAGCGTAAGTGTTCCCTAGTTTCTTATGGATATAGAGAGGTGACTAATATTTCGTATAGCTCTTGTGATCTTCTTCTCCAAGTCTCTCCTGCGTCATCCCCTTGCCCGCTCTTCGCTTGAGGAGTTCACCGGCGACTCTCACTTCCAGTGGATCATTCCCGACCCTGCCCACGGCACTGCCATTGATGAGCCCGAGAAGATTGAGCGCGTCATTCTCTGCTCTGGTCAGGTGTACGCTGCCCTGACCAAGCACCGTGACAACAAGGGTATCCGCAACACCGCCATTACCCGTATCGAGCAGCTCCACCCCTTCCCGTGGGCTCAGCTGAAGGAGAACCTGGACAGCTACCCCAACGCCAAGGACATTGTCTGGTGCCAGGAGGAGCCCCTTAACGCCGGTGCCTGGAGCTACACTCAGCCACGTATCGAGACGTTGCTGAATTCTACTGAGCACCACAACCGCCGCCACGTACTGTACGCCGGTCGTGCCCCCAGCGCCTCCGTGGCCACCGGTATCAAGGCCAGCCACCTGAAGGAGGAGGCTGATCTGCTGGAGGATGCCTTCACCATCCACCAGGAGCGCCTGAAGGGCGAGTAAACGGTTCCTGCTACTTCCACGTTGCAGTGTAGAATGCGGGGGAAATAATAGTTGCAAAATTCTTTAAAACGTTCTCGGAAGCTTGGCTTTGGCCTGTGTATTGTCGGATCATTCCATCTCCGTTTGTATCATCTCCTTTGTTGTTTCGCTGGAAGCATGGTATACAGTGTTGATTCCATCATGTCGATCTGTCAGTTTCCCGGAGTCGATCATGGGGTGCTGGCTGGTCGTCTAGAGTTCTGTAACATAAAGGATGGTTGATTCATAGTTTTGACACTGGTTCTGCTCTATCTTCATCTGCATCCATGTTCATAAGGGAGCTAGTGTTAGTGGTAATTTCTGTTGACAGTGAATTGAGTAGAGTCACTTGCGGTTGATTATTATTCTGATTGGCTAAATCAGGCCATCTGCATAAGTAGTATAAAATTAGTCACCATGCACAAATATGCCGTAAAAGTCTAGTGCATAAAGTCCCAAACAGGCAAGTGCAAGCTCTCCAGCTCTTTCCCTTCTCCTCATCTCATCTCCGCTTCGTCTTTTCCTCGTCCCTCGCCTTTCCCGGTCCTTTCTTGTTAATGACCCCTTGATCCTCGGTTTT
Source organism: Paecilomyces formosus (assembly GCA_029606185.1). Taxonomy (NCBI): domain Eukaryota; kingdom Fungi; phylum Ascomycota; class Eurotiomycetes; order Eurotiales; family Thermoascaceae; genus Paecilomyces; species Paecilomyces formosus. The sequence continues at coordinate 1,540,434 of JAPVCB010000026.1, forward strand.
AAATCATCTTGCAGCTCCCTCTTCACCTTTTGTACAGACCAGGCCCTCCAGGATCGATCCTGGTCCGGCTGCGGCAACAATGTCTGCCGCCGTAGCGTCGACAATGAACTCACAAGCCCAGGGTGTACGCCAACCTGTGCGGCAGACGCGAACGAACCCATCGCGGACATCGAAGACGCTGAGTCGCTCCTCTTTCGCTTTTGGTCACTCTGTGACAGATGCACCGGCGACTCCTACCATCCCACATGGATTTTATCCGGCGCTGACCCATTTCACCGATGCCGTCGCTGCGCTGCCCCGGGAGTTTCGCCGTCACAACTCCCTGCTGAAGGAGGTAGATGCAAAGGCATGGGCGTTAGAGGACAATCTACTGCAGCTTCTGAAGACTGCTTCCGACTCTGAGCCTGTTCCATACCCGCCTAACCCGGCGCCGATAGTGGATGGCTTCATTCGCGAGGATGCGCAACCAAAGGTGCGTGGCTTCGATAACCGTGCAGGGTCGTTTTACATGTCTACTGACTTGCGGGCCTCATCGTAGGATGTTTCCCAAACCCCCGAATCGCAAGAGAGCAAGAACCGCAGACAGCTCTTCGACCGTGTCCGGCATACCCTGACGGACCTGATGATGACGGCAGACGAGAAAAACCATGTGCTGACAAACGCCAACGAGGAGCTCGACAGGCAGCTCTTCCGTCTCGATACCGTATTCCCGTATATATCAGGTGAGATCAGTGATGAGTCCCGACTTGGTAGCCTCAGCCACTGGGCCTACTCGAATAAGACGGCGGCCAAGGATGCTCGAAGCACAAACGAGCGGCCCCGTCGTGAGGCCGCTAAGCAGGACCTGGCTGCTCTCCATGAGGCTGAAGCCGCCTCTCGTAGCGAAGCTCGACGCGAAGCCGTCCTGGCTCGAAAGCAGCGCCGCGCACACCAGGACTCCGATTTTGACGAAACCCGCGTTGGTCGCAAGGGTACTGGGGCCAAGGCTCGGGGTGGTGCTGGTGCAGACCTGGCCGCTGAACAAGCTGGTCTTGGAATCGCTGGCACGGCCACTGCCCCGACCAAGCGCCGGAAAGTCGAACGACCACAGCCGGTGCAGACAGGAGCTGCAATGGAGCGGTCTCTCAGCGGGGTTACTGCCGGCGGACGTGCATATTCGAAGGATGCTCCTGTGGCGGAACCCAAGAAGAGAGCGCGCGCAGCTAATGCTCCTGCCAATGGACGCAAGAGGTATGTCTTGATCGTTTTGTATCGACCAAGTGACGAGCATTGTTGCTAACTCCATCGTAGGAACAACACGGCCACTGCCGTACCTGGCTCCCCTTCTCTGGTCTCTTCCCCTGTTATCGGCACGTTCAATGCTCCGAGGAACGCTCCTAGCCCTGGTCCGAATACGACTGCCCGGCCGCAGTCTTCTAGAGCCCAGTCAAACACCAACCAGGCTTCAAATGCTCGTCAAAGACCGCCTTCCTCCGCCTCGAACCGTGTGAACAATGGCAGTACGTTACCCGGACCTGGACCTACCCTGGACATTCCCCCTTCTAACCCGGGCCCAACAATAGACAAATCCGCGGATCCAAAGCCTCCAGTCAAAGAAGGAACCAAAGAAGCTACTCCACATGCTGGTGTGGAGGCTACTCCTGATGCTATGGATACAACAGATACTGCTGCCACAGTACCGGCCTCTGTAGTGACGAAACGAGAGGGGACAGAGCAGGCCAGTGTTGAGCCCGGTGCAGCAGGGATTGAAAGGGTCGACCCTGCACCGCCTCCAGCCCCAGCTGCCAAAGGTCGAGCCTCGAAGACTTCCACTCCTGTGGCTGCTACTTTCTCTGAAGCCACGCAACAGCGATCCCGACCCTCTCGGAACACCGATGCTGCAGGTTCTAAAAGAGCTAAGAAAGGCCTCGCGTTGGTCCAGCAGGCTGCCGCCGCCACGGAGGACGAGGAATCGTCCCGCGAAGGTGATGACGAGGATGACGATGGAGAACCGCGATACTGCTACTGCAATGAAATCAGCTTCGGAGAGATGGTGGCTTGCGATAATGATGCTTGTCCTCGAGAATGGTTCCACCTGTCTTGTGTTGGGCTGACAAAGCCACCTGGGAAGAATGGTAAGTCCCCTTTTCTGTCGTCTGTCATTCAAATGCTAACTCGGTATGTGCAGTGAAATGGTATTGCAACGAGTGCAAAGAGAACATGCGACGTGGGCGCTCCAGTGGGAAATGAGATGTCTAGTCAGTGCTTTTGTTCTCGTATGATACCTTAGTGATTTTAATATTGGGTCAGCGGGCAGGCAGGTATAGGTAATATCCGGTGGCTGGGATGTGGGAGTCTGGAGCATTGCCATATATTGTATTTATTTGTATTTACAGTGTTGGTACTTTAGATCGGGCTGCTCAGAAGCACACATAGACATGCGAATAATTTGACGTTCCGCTTCTGTCTTTCATATTTAATTGTCGCCATGTGGATTTTCCTATACGCACTGAGGGGAGCAGTTAGCTCGGATTATATAAATCGAAATAAAGTATAGCATTACGCCAAGCGGTTGAAACTCCTCACAAGCAAACTGGATGGGCAACAATAATGCTATTCCCAGTAACCGTGCACCCGATGACTATCGCTTATAACTTTCATTTTGTTAACGTTGTAGTTCTGTTGTGTCCCGAGCCGAAAGTAAACGAGGACTGAGTTGTGTCGGCGCATGCCATCCCGTTGCTATTTCGAGCTGCAAACCCCTATACAAAGGGAGTAGTTCAATGAACTCCAAGCCACCTAATTTCTTTATATACTGGTATAAAGGGTATCGCCGGAATAAGGAATTAGTGTGCTACTAGGCAGCGGAATTAGACGATGAGGTTATAGGCATAAATAGCGATAGATTTCACTACCCTAGAAGTCATAAAAAAAAAGTTAGCAATACTATTCAATCAAATACGGTTAAAATGCTCATATCTTTTTACCTTCGCGATCCTAGAATTCGACAAGTTGGCTCGGAATTTTAATTCAAATGCTAAATATAAATACAGTCCAGGGGCGAGAGCCAGTGCCATGGGTTAACTACGTATCCATGGTTATGAAATGTTACTCGTATTCTTAGCTTCCATCGAAACGAGCAGACAGAGGTACTACTTATTCACTGCACTTCCTTTCTCATCAAACGCTTCTCTTTATATGTTGTAGTTCATAGATTGTTCATACCTTGTAACTTTCTTTTGGCCATACTGGTAATTACATAGAGTTATATGTAGCTTGATCTGGCAATATACATACCTCTATCCAAAAAGAAAACAAGGCTCTACCGAATGGTATATCCACCATCGATCCTGAGATCCGCACCATTAATCATGCCGCTCGAGTCCTGACACAAGAACATAATCGACTCCGCCACTTCCTCCGGCAGGACGAACTTGCCCGTGGGGATATTCTTCAAGAACGCCTTGCGCACATCGTCCTGGCCCCACGCCTTCTGGCCCAGCGCCGTCCACGCAACGGTCGGCGAGATCGAGTTTGCCGTGATGCCTCGTCCGCCCCATTCGGAGGCCATGCTGCGCGTGAGGCCCAGCAATGCCGCTTTCGAGGCGCAGTACGCCCCGTGCCGATGCAGCGCGACGTGCGCGGCCTGCGAGGAGACGTTCACGATCCTCCCTGGCGGGGGTGGCGCGATGGCCGATTCCGAAGCGGCCTTTGAGGCGGCGAAGTATAACTTCGCAAATGCCTGCGACGTGAGCATGGGACCCAGCACATTCGTGGTGAGATGCTTCAGCGTCTCTTCGGGCGGGGTCTCTTCCATATCGCTGAGGGAGACATATCCGGCCGTATTGATTAGGATACTGGGAAACGCGCGATCTGCCGTCGGGGAGGACTCCGGCACAACGAGTTCCTGCTCCAGCGTGCGGAAGGTCGAGGTTACGGATTCCGAGGATGTGATGTCGCATTCATAGGTGCGGATGTTGTCGAGGTAGTTGCTTGTTGCGCTGGTCGAGGGCGCGGGGGAGACGTTTCCGTAGCCGGTCTCGAGGAGTTCGTCGCGACGGCCTGATTCGAAGGGGGCGTAGAGAATGGCAAGGCGTGCGCCTTGGGAGAGGAGTTTTCGGCCTGTTAAGGAACCGATTCCGCCTGTAGGTGTTCTCGAATTAGATGCGTGTGGTCTTTCTTTTCTTGGTTGGGAGATACTTTTTATGGCGTTGAGTATGATAATGGCGAACAGGCGATGAAGATACTAGGGAGCTTTTACTGATTGGGCCGGTTTATATGCATACACACATACCTAATCCTCCTGGTAGGATAGCTAAACGGCGAGCAAACGCCATTGTATCTTTTGTCGCAACTGGGTCGGAAGGGAGTCTCTGCTATAGATACAGCGATAGCGCACGGCGGGCAATTGCACTCTCCGCGACGGTCTATATACAGAGTAGTTATAAATGTATACGTGGAAGAAAGAAAAAAGAAGAGTAAAAGAGAGGAACAGAACAGGAGATAGCTGGAGAGAGCTTATATTGTGGCTCTTCGCAGTCCTAACTACCTGATCTGGTATACCGATATGTCGGTTTCCCCCGCATACGCCTAATGGGGCATATCCGATCCGGCCCTGGCCCGAGTGATCGGCCATGTTGCCGAGCGGCGTTTTATGAAATGTCACGAAGCTTGAGGGAACTAGCTCGAAGCTAGCTATTATTACCTGGTGCTTTCACCAGTTGGATGTATACACTAAGAGGGAAGCTTATTGCCGAATTGGGACAACCGTGGATTAATGTACATTACACACATACATACGTAGTTAGTATCGGCGAATTCTTTGGGTGATAGCGACGCTAATCCACACTGGACACCAACACAATCACTGATCATTAGGGTACACCAAGGATGAGACGTGCATTCCTATGAAGAATGTGTAACAACTGTCAGATCGGTTATATCATTGATTGCTGCCATGAAATGCATCCTTACCTCTTCATTTACAAATGCAACCCCCCTTAGAGTTTCCCGACTAGCCCTATCGACACGGAGCTCTCTCTCTAGGAGCATCTCGATAACTTGCCAGGGTATGTCCAGTATACTTCAATAATGCAGTATCATTATTATACCACACCGTAACTCTCTCTTTCGAATTTCTCAAACGTGGCAACAGATTGGACTTCCTGGGTCGTGTCCTTTCGAACTTACCATTGATGAGTTATCGAAGCACGCAAGGGCACTCGAACGGTTCACTGACTGGCATACGTTATGGGGTTATACTCAGCAACTGCTGTGCACGGATAGATGTGGCTGGGTGTATCCTCAGTTGGACTTTGACAGAGTCAAAGAAAGACATGACGGGTTGTTTGAACTTTACATGCAGGCGGAGATGGAAGAAATGGCAGAGGACGAGGCGAGGAATCTTTGGTTTTATATCGAGAGGGAGTGAGAGGCTGTTCTACTATATATTGCTAGAAATACTCGAACGCCAGCCTTTTGTGAGGTCCCTACATCATGGAAGCACATACAATCGTGAAGGAGTATAGTAAAGTATTGTTGTCAAGCTCTGCAGTCTCGGTATTGGATCTGGATGTCAGGAGTCAACCACATTCATATCGCAGACTCGTGCGGAGATCTGGCGAAAGTGCGCCTACGCCAACCATTACATGGTGATGTTGTAAGTTTGGACTAGGACTCGCCTTAAAAGATCCTGTGCGCTGGTATTGACGAGAAGCATACTTCTCTGTTCTGATCAGCTGTTACTTCTATTAACAAGTCGCCATTACAGATGGAGAAGCAAGTACTTCCTATAGATATGACCTGTAAGCTTTGCTATCTCGGAGCGAGGCATCCCTTGGAATGGAGAGAATTATCCATGGCTTTATTCTTGCCCATGTGCCGTTGTTCGAATAGACAAACCCGAGTCAGTTGTCGCAATAGGTACGAAATATCGCCTAAGATCCGAGCGGTATATATGACATTGCGTTTGGAATACCGTCGGGAAACAATACAGGCCAGCTCATTAAGCTAAACCCCTGAAACAATATGCCGGTTACATGTAGAAATAGGCAGAAAGACCAGCCATTCATCCTCGAAATATTATATAATACATTTGACTCGTCCTACTCGTCCACGCACCCTCAGTGCACAGAGAAACTCATCCTTCTACCAACACCCGTGTCCAGTCGAACTTCCTCCAGCGTTTCCGGAAGCCATCGACTCGTCTGTCGCCGCCCCTGTGCCACCGCCCTTGCCGTTTGATAACGTCTGGTTCCAGGTCGAGCATGCCTCCGATCGTTTCCCGCGCGAAGAGATCACCACGTGGCCAGCGATGCTCGTCCTCAACGATGTGGCCGAGACCACCATCCAAGTCAAACCAGACATGGAAGTAGGGCATCTCTTTCGCGATTGAGCGCCGGAAAGCCAGTTTCCCTAGCCCCTCCCTTGCTTTCGCGCGAGTGTCAATCAGCTTGCGGTGCTGTGTCCATTCAGAGTCGGCTTGCAGAATTGCCTCCTTGAAGAAGGCTGGTGACGTCTCTCCAAGACTATAAGGGAGTGGGACTGCTTCCATCGCGGCATGTCGTTTACGTTGTGGCTGTGCGGCATTCTCGTAAAAGATAACGTCACGCCCTTGATCGTGATACATCCGAGTCAGGCTCTTCATGAAATTTCGGATCTCTTCCCACTCATCGTCATCGCACTCCAGCAGATTTGTGCGATGTTGAATGGGCACTATGGTAGCACTTCCCTCGCTGAGCTCAGGCTCCGTGGGAAGCGTAAGATAGGTGCGTGTTGCTAGAGATACTATAGGAGCGATGGGAGGCGTGTTGGTGTCTTCATGGTGGCACAGAGCGCAGTTGTCAAGGATGCGATTCATCTTCTGGAATTCGTTGATCGCCATGTTCTTCAAGTTGATTTCGGACTTCTGCACTCTCTTTGCCAATTTTGCCGCATTGTCATCCATGTATTCAAGGTCATTCTGAGATATCTTATCAGCACATGCACATACAAAGCAATGGGAAGAACTCTTACATCAAATTTGGCGTCTTTGGCAATTCGCTCTGCGAGCCGCATGCCCTCGCCGCCAGCTTGTCCACGCGTTCGTCGCTCCTCCCGCACCATATCGTCAATGCTCATATCTTCATTCTCCACCACTAGACCTCTCTCACGACCTCTCTTATTCTCGACAGCCTTGACTTCGTTCCTTTGGCCTGCTAGCATTGGGTTCTCAGCAACCCCGAGTACGACGACATCGGCCTCTCTACGGTTGGCCATATCCGCCGCCGCCGCATTATACCGTGCTTCAAGCTCTTCTGCGTCAGACGAGCCCCGCAGCTTAGCCTTCATCATCTGTGCCTTGAGTCTGTTCAGGGCCGTCAGGTCGAGAGGCTGCGTAGTCCTCAAGGGAGGCTCCGTCTTCATCTGATCGCCCTGGCCATGTGCCTCATATTCCTTCTCAGGTTCTCTGACATGCTGATGCTCATCCCTATGGACACCGTGGGCAAGCTTTCTCTCCTGGAAAAGCTCACCCGTAGGCTTCACCTTTCCGACGTAGGATTCTCCGTACGTTTCTCGGCGGTCCAGTTCTATCTCCTCTTCTCGTGCATCATCAAATGAGCGTAGGTCTCCGAAACGATCGACGGCAATGTCCTCCACCGGTTTTCCGGTTTCTTCAGCTTCTCTGTAGACGGCCTTTAGTTTTGTCATTCTCCATTGGGAGCCTGCATCGCCAAACTCGTAATCAACCTCATGCGATGCTGGCTCTGCTTCAATATCCTCAGTCGCTTTTCCATTATTGATGTCTTGGAGATGCTCGTTAAGCTCTCTGTTGTGAATTTTGAGTTCGAAATCCGCCTGCAGCATCTTCGGTTTGGGTGCTTCCTGTAAGCGCTCCTTGTCATGTCTTTGTACGTAGTCGATATCCAAAGCCGATGGAGCTTCCATCCAAGCATCCCGTTTCAGCTGATTTGGCTCCTCCTGTACCACATGTTTCGGAAAAGGTTCCTCGAGCTCGTCTCTGCTTCCCCGATGTCTCCGTTTATGGCTGTGTTCATGGCTGTCACCATTACTCGAATGTCGCGAGCGCTTGTGGCGATGTCGTTCCTCATCGTCTCGATGTCTATGTCGGTCATGATCACGATCGCGCTCGCGTTCTCTCGACCGTGAGTGACGGCGGTGATGGTGATGACGGTGACGGTGTTCCCTCGAGCGGTCTCTTCCGCGGTCCTTGTCCCTGCTGCTTCTGTGTTCCTTCCGCTCCTTGCTCTCCGCGAGCGACTTCTCGAAGTCCTCGAGTGTCATTGTTTCGTGCTGGGAGCCGTGCTTGTTGCTCGTTGAGCTGAGATGGCGGTTAGAAAAACGCGCTGGAAGGGCGACTCCGGATGACGTCTGGGCCGGGCTAGACTCCACCTTGGATTATGTAGCCCAACTGTGGAACTCCCCGCGAAGAATTTCTGTCAAGTCAATCGATCAACTCTCCGCCAGCTTGGATTTGCAGCACAGTACGTTTTATCTATCTGATACTTATCACAACCTGTCCACCTCAAGGATATATTGAACGCGCCACTATAATCATGGCGAAATCGCCGGTGGCGGTCGTCTGCGTCGGCATGGCCGGTACGTATCCCCTCATTCGGACCTTACGGGCAGAGCGCATTCTGATATGATGGTCTTGTGGTTTATATAGGCTCCGGAAAGACGACTTTCATGCAGAGAATCAACTCCTATTTACATTCAGAGAAGAAGATACCATACGTATTGAATCTCGACCCCGCAGTGCACACGGTCCCGTTCGAGAGCAACATCGATATCCGTGATTCGATCAACTACAAGGAAGTCATGAAACAGTACAATCTAGGGCCTAACGGTGGCATCCTAACGTCCTTGAACCTTTTTGCTACGAAAGTGGATCAGATTATAGCGCTGCTGGAGAAGCGAACAGCCCCCGATTCGACTACGCCGGCTGGACGACCGATCGAGCACATCCTCGTTGACACGCCCGGACAGATCGAGGTGTTCGTATGGAGTGCATCTGGAAGCATCTTGCTCGAGACACTGGCATCATCCTTTCCAACCGTGATCGCATATGTGATTGACACGCCGCGGACGAGCTCGACCAGCACATTCATGAGCAACATGCTATATGCATGCAGTATTCTTTACAAGACCAAACTGCCCATGATTCTCGTGTTCAACAAGACCGACGTCAAGGACGCGGAATTCGCTAAGGAGTGGATGACCGACTTTGATGCATTCCAGACCGCCCTGCGACAAGAAGAGGAGGCCGGTGTCTTTGGGGCGGAGGGAGGCACTGGAGGATTTGGTAGTGGCAGCGGATATATGGGATCGCTGCTGAACAGTATGAGCTTGATGCTAGAGGAATTCTACCGGCACCTCAACGTTGTGGGTGTGAGCTCGATGACCGGTGACGGCATTGACGAGTTCTTCGACGCGGTGGAGGATAAGCGCCAGGAGTTCGAACGTGACTACAGACCTGAGCTAGAACGCAAGAGAAAAGAGCGCGAAGACGCCAAAGCGGCCCGACGCGAGCAAGAGCTAGGTAAACTTATGAGAGACATGAGCGTCTCTGGGGTCAGTCGTTCATCGCAAAAAGAGCGGGATGAGGCGGAAACCGTCAGTGAGGCTGAAGACGATGCCATCTACTCACGCAACACGATTGGTGCTACGGACTCGGCGGACGACGATTCCGGGGACGACTATGATACATCCGGAACAGGGGGAGACGAGGGCCTCTCACAGCGCTACCAGCAAGCTCTAGCCGACTCGGCGTCGCAGGACGAGAAAGACCACAGTTTTACGAGATACCTGCGTGCTAGTAATATGAATCGATGATGCTATAGTACCGATAATCAAAGAGATTCGAAGGCTGAAGCTGTTGTACGGCCCTTCAGCTTAGCGCAAACTTGCTTTTATGTTCTCCTCCCGAGGGGCTTTTGCCCCCTGGTCCTTTGTCACCTTTGCCATATTTCTTCCTCGTATGATCGGCTTCCGTCCTGTTTGCTGCTTTTCGAGATTGCTTCTGCCCCTCTTCCCTGGTCAGATCCCCGATGTCTTCGCGTACTTTGTCGCCACTGCACACCGCCGCTGCAGCCCAATCGATCTCAGGGGCCCTGCACCGGAAGCTGGCCCGGCATCCGCGATCTTTTTTTTGTCAAAAGTACCAGTATCCAGACGGGGACGCGTGAGGGCTTAGCGAGAGATCATTCCATTTTAGCTCCGGGATAATCGACGGCAACCGGGAATGTCGTCACAAGCAGGGCAGTCGAAAGTGTTACCACGCTGGTCATCCAAAGCCACATAAAGCCCGTTTCGCGATCTAGGTCGGCTCCACTACCGAGAAGCACGTCGATCCATGCAAGCCCCAGCAGGAAAAAACAAAAAAAATAAGAAAAAAACAGAGAAGAGTCCAGGAACGCACTGATATTGCTCAATGTTCGCCGCCGTCTCCGGTTATCTCGCTGTTGTTGTTTGTATCTTAATAATCCGGTTTCCTTTTTCCGCCTTTTGGAGGATTGTCGGGGGCATGCTGATCTTCTGCATCATCCTTAAAACGATAACCCCCCAGCCTTAGGACCCCTGAGGCCAGTGTGTCACCGTCAGCTGGCGGGTTGATAATATTAAGTGACGATCTGATTTGTGGCGGTCATTGAATTTGCTGGATTTGTTTCCACAAGTGCCCCATAGGGTCTGCTTCAGCTCTATCGACTTTAGGTCTTTCTGGGGCTGCCTGGGCCAGTCAGCACTTGTTGTTTCAATTCACGCGACGTGCTTTTGCTGGCCATGGTCATGCGCATCCGTAGGGAAGAGGAAGTAGGACTACACCGCATATAATGTATTAATGTCTCTGATGCTCGGCAATTTCTTTCTGGTTGCCCTGGAGTGGCTGAAACAGTCCCGCTGTCTACCCTACCTTCTCGGCCTTTAGGCTTTAGAGCACTTTCACGCCCACGTTCATTCTTAGCTTCACCTGATTCCAAACTGGGGTAGCTCTGCGTCCTATCACGGTCTATCATCACCATCTACTTTCCTTCACTTCTCTTGTCATTTGCATGCTGGCCGACTCAGTGATTGGGCTCAATTCCCCGGAGCCAGTCATCTATGCGGATCAAGAGATGGGGTTATCCTCCCCATCAAGAGCTGCCCAACATGACCGGGAGCTTGTACTGTCGCTTAAATCCTGTCCGAATCTGACGTTAGATACTACCATGACAAGAGCTCTCTCGGACGACGGTGCAGACTCTCGGGACAGTTGGACTCAAACATCATCCGAGATGGACCTCGAAGACACTAATCCCCTGGTCTCCGGCCACAATGCCATGCATTTCACTCACGCTGCTCGGCTGCAGAATGCTGGTCCTCTCTGTCGCGAGTATGAGAAGATGATCTCTGGGCAGCCGTATGTCGTCTCTCCATGGGCAGATCGTATGACAAATTGACCGCGGTTCGACGCTGATATGGAAGTGTGGCTCGTGAACAGATTCAGACTACTAGCATCCCCAAGTCTGCAGGGGAGGAAGCTGCGGGCTCGACAGTTTTGTGCCAGTTATAATCAAGATGATATCCCCAACGATCCTAAGATGCCTCCAGAAAAGGTGTTCCAAGGTCTCCGAAACAGACGCGAGAAGATGCTCCGTACCATCATCGGAGAGATCGGTGAGCAGCCGGTGATCGAACCTCCATTCAACTTTCAGTATGGTAGCAATATCTCTCTAGGAGATAGGTTCTATGCCAACGTCAAGTGAGTTTACTGCTTGTGTAGAGAGAGAAAGATAAAAGAGAAAGAAGCTTTTTTTTTAACGCATACTTACGGTTGATCCAAACCAGACTCCGCATCCATGACAGCGGCTTCGTCACGATTGGCAACCGTGTTCTCATTGCTCCCAATGTCACCATTGTGACGGAGACTCATGATAAGGATATCCAGAGCCGCCGCGATGGCGTCGTGTTCGCGCGACCGGTCACTATCGGCGACGACTGCTGGATCGGATCCGGAGCCACCATACTTCCAGGCGTGACGATAGGTAAAGGTACTACGATCGGTGCCGGATCCATGGTGACGAAGGATATCCCACCGTTCAGCGTCGCCTGGGGCGTGCCTGCTCGAGTCATCCACTCCGTGGACGATCCTGATGCTGCCGATAGCGCACAGTACAAAGCTGCTCAGCATTTGTGATCATTCTGGGAGAAGGCCAATGACTGACACCATAATTTTTTTTCCCTTCATATTTCTTTCTCTACTCTTATTTTTATTCTCATAATTATTTCTTCGGCATCTCTTACAGGGCGTTTACCCGGAAGGATAAAAGTTTTCGGTTCTAGATTGCTCGGGGAAGGACATCACAGGAGCGAACAGCGGTGAAATTCGGACATGCATGACCCTCATTTTCTTTCCTTTTCAATTATTTTTTCACGATGACTATTAGAATAGGTAATTTAGGTATGCAGAAGTAATTCATCTCTGCGTGAGGTTACAGAACATGCTGTTTCTCTGGTGGTGCCCTGTAGATGTATAAGCAACAACAGCACGAGAAGTAAGCGTAAGCTCGACCAATCGAGCGATACGACGCAGCAACCAACCAGCAGCTCACTCGAAGCCGCAACTAGAGTCGTCCGTACTATTATTAGACAGCCCATCTCGACCCAATGGTATGGATGATCAGGATGATAGTATATACTCTAGAACCGAATCCGCTGCAAACCCCGCAAACACCCTCGATCTCGCATGATGTCATGATTGCAGCGCGGCGGACAGCCTGACGTACATACATTTTTTACTGACTAACTCGACTGTTCCTGACTTGTTCATCCTGTTGAATCAAGCAAAAGTACCCTTTTCTTGTTCTCTCGTGGATGCATCTGCCAGGTTTGTGAGAACACCTGCTTGCAGAAGACCCTCAGCCCCGGCTGTTTAAGAGGTCTGGCACCTCCTTCCATCGCAATCGACCCTTGTTCCCCGGACCGTTCCGCCTTGGTGGTGCTTTTATACAGACTACTACGTTTCATCATCAGCTGGAATTCGCTCGAGATATTGTGATACTTTCGTCTTGGTCTCTCTGATCTCGTCCAGAGAAAATTATTTAGCAGTCATAGAAGCTGCCTGAGAACGGCTTCCAGCATAATATATCCCTGGCTTTATCGACAGCATTCTACTGTCTTGCGAAGAGACGACGAAACGAGACCCGAATCTGAATCCCATCATGGATGTACGTCTTCTTTCTGTCTCCTACCACCTGGCTTGACCCCACTACATGCATCCAGGGCGCAATGTCCCCTGCAGTACGCTCGCCACTCTAATTTAGCTTCGTATACGAGCAGGGACTAACGGATTTGTCACTGGTTATCAGGTCTTCTACACTTACACCTATGGCACAGCCGCTTGGCTATCTGTCCAGGGCTTCCTCTTGCTTGTGTCGCCTAAGATGATGGTGACAATGCTTCTGGATGAGACTAGACCCCCATCAGGTAAGTAGTAGCCAGCCAGCCACCTCATTTGGAGGGGCTTTTGTTTTTGTTGGAATCTGCCATTCCATGCAACTAGAGGGACTTTTGTCACGTCCGTTGCCTTGTTTTGCATCTCTCTGCGTTCTCTCTCTCTCTCTCTCTCTCTCTCTCGCCTCCCATGTGCCTCGTTGTACTGTACTTGGGTGGGGAAAGAAAAGAAGCATGCAAAGAAAAAAGCAAAAACAGATTTCCCAAAATCTTGGACCCAAAAAAGAGATGGAAAATGCAGCTAACATCTGAAAATCCCAGCAATTGAAATCTACCTTTCCCGATGCTCCGGATTGACTCTCGTCACACTAGCCATCCTGACGATCCTTCTCACCGGATCGGTGCCCCTAACGTCGACGGCCAATGATCCTGTCACTACGGACGATACTGACCCCAAGGCGCCCTATGCGGTGCCGACGCTGCTCGTAACGACCCTCTTCCATGGCATCAGCGGGTTCTACTCCTACACGTGGTTCACGACCAGCGGACAGGCCGCGTTTGCGCTGGGCATGGCTGGGTATGCGTTTGTGGGGGCTATCGGGCTGTGGTGTTTGCTTTTTGCGAGTGAGCACGGGAGGATTAGCCGGAAGACCGGGGTCGATAAGAGGACGTCGGGCTTCCCGTTCGAAAACAAGGAAGCTGAGAAGCGATTCGGGGATAAGAAGGGACTGTGAGTGTGAATTGAGCGGGAGACGGAAACTCAGCCCAGTAGAAGGTCTCGATCGTTCTCGATCTGCTCCTGATCTACTCTGTATGGTGAATGGCTAGCCACGATCGAATGTATAATATTTTTACTTATAGGCGCATAGAAGAAGAAGAAGTACGGCGACGTATTGAGGAGCATTATAGGTGATTAACTACTACCTACTCCGGGGTAAATGAAATCTAGTGACTGTCATTATCAAGTTTCGCCCCTGCCATGCCATGCGACACAATCCAACAAAAATAGGCTAAAATGAAAGAAGAGACTCAGAAAAGAAAGAAAAGAAAAGAGATCGAATCTCGGTCTCGGTTATACCTGCATTTTATTCGATGGCTATTCAGGCTGAACAAGTACAGATCCTAGTTGCATGTGCATCGTACCTAGCTACCGTAACTGATTGACTGGCTAACCAGCTATCCCGATAGTTAGGTACATACATGCAGGGTGGAGAGAATGACTGCAATTAGAGATCTAGATGGAGATCGTGGAGTACTAGTAGTTAATCAATATGCAACCAAGCTAGCCAAAGCATACATACATACATACATACTCCAAGTTACCTAGAGCCGAACTCCCGGAGCCCGCTAAGATGTAAATGTAGGTACTAGCACGGAGTATATACATCGGTGACTCCGTACAGGACCATTCCATAGTACGATCTAAAGTGCGATACTTCTCTAGCGGATTCCGGCCCCTCTTCCCGCGCGTCCAAGCTAAAAACGAGTTTGGCAACCAACGAAAAATCAGAACTCCACCAAAAAAGCAGACCCAGCGCCGCTTCAACATCTCCATCGCCATCACGTCCGGGCGCAAAAGCAGCGATCTTCTATCTACAAGAGATAGGCAGGACATCCAGAACGATCTCTAGCTGCTGCTTCTACGGCGCAGCGTGTGCTACTGTGCATCGTGTGCAGGAGTCGCTGCATTGCAGGCTGCACACGAGCGCTGGGTCCTCCTGTCCTGCAACCAGCGATAGTTACAGTACTCGATCTTGGATCTAGTTCGTGCTTTGTTTCTGTTCTTCTTTTGCTTCTTTTCTTGTTTTCTTTGTGTCCATCATGGACGGTGCAGATCTCCAACAACTCCCTGTCAACATTCGCAACCTGCAGTCTGCTGCGTCGCTTCAGAACTTATCCCCCGAAGCGGCGAGCACCCTGGCCTCGCAGCTCGCTTCGGGGTTCGATCCTAACGATCCGCACGGGTTCCAGGCCTTTCCGTCCTCCATCGCAGAGCTCCAGGAGCAGCAGCATCAGCAGCACCAACAACACCTCCAGCCCGGAACACCCAAGTCCTTCGTGCGGCCTCCCAGACCCGGCGAGCAGGTGGATGATGTCTCGGTCCTGTCGCAGGAGCAGCAACGGCACAGTAATAATGATAGTAATGGCGGCGGCGGCGGTGGAGGAGCAGGAGCAGGAGGGCAATACGCTACTTTTGTGCCTCCACCGCGACCTGGTCAGACGCAGTTGATGGCGCGCAACCAGACACCCATGAATAGTGTCTTTCAGCAGCGGGATAATAGTCAATTTGAGGTGTTGCACTCGTTGGAGCAGCCTCTGCAGCATAATGCCATCATGCAGTTGCCGAAGGAAGGGGATCTGTTAGGTCCCGGTGGTGCTGGTAGTGGAGAGCCGGTTGCGACTGGCAAATCGGACGGGCATTTCGGGAGCATGAAGCTCATTCCGTATCCGCCTGATCTGGAAGAATGGAGGGAGCGGCTCTTCAACGTAGATGAGACGATTACTTTGACAGAAGAACAGTATGCCCGGGAGAAGTCCCCATGTATTAGATGCGCAGACCGTTGTGCTTACACACCTGCTGTAGATTCCAGACCTACTTCCCCCATGTGGACAACGTCTATTCACATCGCTCTACGCAAAGATACAAGCGCAAGCCCTTTATCTCTCACTACTG
The DNA here is from genome assembly GCA_029606185.1 of Paecilomyces formosus. Lineage (NCBI taxonomy): Eukaryota > Fungi > Ascomycota > Eurotiomycetes > Eurotiales > Thermoascaceae > Paecilomyces > Paecilomyces formosus. The sequence goes on from JAPVCB010000026.1 coordinate 1,556,518, forward strand.
GGACTGTCGACTGAAGGGCCGCCCGCCAGGCACTCCCAAGTCCGATGACCCGAACAAGAAGAAACGTCGACGGACAGCCAGGCAACGCGACCTCTGCGATGTCAAGATAAAGATCACAGAACACTTCCCAGCGTCAATAGCGCCGGCAGATGTCATCTCCCATATGGAGCAGCTACCCCCGGAGTTGCAGACGGTCAATCCCTTCTTCAATCCCGGTGATAACTCCCGAGAGAACCAGCCCTTTGGTGTCCTGACGCCCAATCCTGCTCTACCGGAGGGCCACCCGGCTGCTCATGGAGCACGCTATTTCACAATCCAGCGAGTCAATGGCAACGGGGCCAACGGGAAATCCGACGGGGTAGGCGGCGGTCACAGGCATACACTGGAGGAAAGCGACCGTGTGAAGAAAAACAGTGTGCAACGATGGATGCTCAAGGAAGAAAAGGAGCAAAAGAAAGCATTGGTAAGTCCATTCTTTCTCTCTATTTGGGACTCCACAGTTGGTCTTGTTGGTCCCTATTGATTACACCGACATGCTTTTGCCTGCATTCGGTACTCCTGCAAGAGTTTTCAGCTTTAGGAAAGCAAACAAGATACCTTGAAAAGCAAGAAGAATCCCATAAAGCAATAAGAGAACTTCACAGGATTGCAAGAGCTTGTGCTGGGTTTGGTGGGTTATGCTGGAGCACGTTGTTGTTTTCCGGAGAAAGCAGCGAGAGGCTAAGACGCATCCATACGTCATTCCCATGATCGTTCTGCTCCGTTTCTCCAAGCACCATGGCCTGCCCGCATTATCACTCCTTCCCCGCTCCAGCAGGCATCATGTTCCTCAAACCCCTCTTCTCCCTCAGCAGACGATATTTGAGCCCCGGTCGACCGGCGACAAACAATTGCCTATTATCCTGCTATTCCAGGCATCTAAACGTACAAACAAGAGGCAACACAACCATGTCTGACCAGAAACAGTCGCAGCAAAAAACATATCACAAGAAAGCCACGGGGTTGGCCGCTTTGACGGTCAAGAAGCGTTCAAAGGAGAGCGATCTCAAGTTGTTTGCGTCTTGCTTTTGGTGGGTGTCCCCGTTTCCACGCCACGGATTGGAGCGCAGAAAAGGAGGCTCAATCTCGGCTAACCAAACTTTCCTCTAGCCCTTTTGTCCAGCGTGTTTGGATAGCATTGGAGGTCAAGGGTATTCCGTATCAGTATATCGAAGTAGACCCGTACAAGAAACCCGACTCGTTGTTGGAGGTCAACCCGCGAGGACTGGTTCCCGCGTTGCGGCACGGCAATTGGGGGTGCCACGAGAGTACCGTGCTGCTTGAATATGTATGTGATCGATGTTCTTCTCGGCTGAAGACAATTGCTAACAGATCATCCAGCTGGAAGATCTCGACTTCGGAACACCGCTACTGCCGCCTGGGGACGCGAAGCTTCGCGCCCATAGTCGACTCTGGGCAGACCATGTTTGTCTTCCTCTTCCGCTAGCCGAGAGACCGTAGTGCATTACTGACTGCCACCAGGTAAACCGGCACATCATACCATCCTTCTATCGTGTGCTCCAAGAGCAGGACCCGCAGAAACAACCCACATATGCTGAGGAGCTCAAAGACGAGATCAGCAAACTAGTCAATGCATCACACGTCCATGGTCCATTCTTCCTTGGACCAAATATCTCGATGGTCGATGTCCATATTGCCCCCTGGATACTTCGACTGAGTCGAGTCCTGAAACCATATCGCGGCTGGCCAGACCCCGAGATGGGTAGCCGATGGGCCGCGTGGGTCAATGCTATCGAGTCGAACGAGCATGTTCAGGCGACGACCAGCAGCGACGATCTCTACCTTGACAGCTATGAGCGATATGCGGGTGAGTAGAGGGATGTGCAAATATCAACCAGAGCACTCGGGCTAACGCCTTCGCAGAGAATCGGCCGAATACCTCGCAACTTGCGAATGCCATAAACTCTGGTAGGAGCCTTCCATAGAGAAACATCGAGCTTGTGCTCTGTTCAATGAAAGAAGCCATTCTCTGGCATCTTGGATGGGATATCGAATCTCCAAGCGGTCTGGGACCTGCGTTGGTTGAGATAAAAATGTAACATATTTCTTTGATACCCTTAGGAAGCTCTTGCACCTCTGTTGCTGAACCCAAATCCACCACGTCCGCTTCCATCCGGGCCCCTGGGGGCACGCGTAGGCTGCTGGGGCGATTGCTGCTGTTCATCGTAGTAACGCTCTGCTGAGTGTTGTCTTTCCTTCTTCTGTAGGTATGTAGAATTCGGCTTGGCGGTATATCCGGGGTCGTAGAGTTGCCTTGATCTGCTTGACGCGGAAGAAGAATCGCGTTTGTCTCTGGTATGGCCACCTCCCCGGCCTTTCCCTTTTCCCCTTCCTTCGCCGCTATGATTCTGTCTGGGCGGTGTCGTACTACCTGGTGATGACGCTCCAGATGTAGTAGCCGAGGGGCTTCCAAACAAGCGCTCGCGCACTTCTTCATACCTGCGCTGTTTCTCTTCGCGATCCCGCAGCGCCTTTGCCTGCCGTTCTTCCGGCGTCATCTCTGGTGCTTTCCTGGGCTCATCATCTGAGTCGTCATCTCCCTCTCCATTCAGGCCTAGCCGGCTGACACCGGCGGCCGCGGAGTCAACTGATGACGACTGTCTGGAGGCAATCTGGGGTTTTCGGCTCAAGAGGGTCACGGTGGGTTTGAAATCCTGTTTTAAAGGAACATCTGAGCGCGCTTCCAGGAAATGGAATGACTGGGAGGATTCGCTATTTCTGTTGGATGTGTTAGAGAAACTTGGGATCTCCTGATAGTTGTCTATTTTCTCTTGTCGCAGAGCAGGAGACGGGTTAATCCAAGAACAAGAAAAGACGTACGCTTCAGCCCATAACTGCCTGTTGAATTCTGCATGCTGCGCTCTCCGCTGGGCCTTTGATACTTTCGAAGAGACCTTTTTCTCTGCAGGAGGATTCTCGGTTGCTGATGTCTGTGCGGGGCAGAAAATGTCCCAGTCAATGTCTAGTGCTTTGCGAAGGGTGGGTGGCATCTTTTCCACACGAAGTGTAGCATAGTACAAGGGCATAGATAGCATATACGTACATCAGCCTGTCTCTCGAAGTCGTCGTCCCAAGCGTCCGGGATTCTCCCCGAGGGGTTGGCGCTCATGTCAGGCTAGGTATACGGATGTTGAGAAGGGAAAGAAAAAGGAAAAAGTCGGATATAACGAACGGAACCAGCAAGTTGGTCGCACAGGGAGTGTGGTGACAGAAATATCCTTGTGATTCTATCAAAGACAGATGTACCTTTTCTCTTGGCGTCTGATGCACTGTGGCCTTCTCCTGTTCCTGAAGAGTAGTAAGAAATATTATTAGGTCCTGAAGAAACTGGGTAGTAAGTAGTACCGAGGAGGCTTCCGCCCTGTCTTGTTGGTTCTTAGTGCGGCGGGAAGACGGCACGAGCCACACCCGATCACTGATGAGATACTTAGTCTACCTATGGTATGGCTGGAGGGGAGCTTGCGGGGAGTTGCTCTGACGTCTGCAATCACTTATCTTCACTGTTCTCACTTTCTAGGCAGCCGAACGCTTCCTCTACCATCCGTTTAGCTATCTAGCTCCTTTCTCATCTCATCTGTGGTTGGAGTTGGGGATTATTGGGGCTACTCTTTCTTTGTTCGCATACCGAAGTAACTAACCGGACGGCGTTCTGCTTATCTCGCGCCGCGTCTATAGCCTACTTTCTTCCAACATGTCTGCTGGTGTGTCTTCCTTGAGAGATCAGACATCTCTTTTATGTTGTTTGATCTGATTCTGACTCCTTGAGCCTTTTTAACTGCTCCTGCTTCCGAGTTGCACACCCTTCATCATTCAGTCTACCAAAGCTCCCTCTTCTATCTTAGTCCCGTCTCCGCCCGTCCCATAAAGAAAGCGTGATCACAGAATACTAACGAATCCTCAACCGCAAGACCCAGACGGCGACTCCGAAATGGTCTCCTCCCCCGAATCCGAAGACCAGTACCAGCCTAGCTCCCCTCAGCCCACCGGCGCCCGCACACCCACCAATGCTGGCACACACTTCAACTCTGAACTCTCCCCTCCAGGGTCACAGAAAGCCTCAGAACCTGCAGCGCGATCGGGTAGCCTGACATTCACAACGGTATCCGAGGCGCTAGATAGGAAAGGTGACTCGAAAACATCGGAGAGACCAGGGGCGTCATGGATGAATAAACGCGCGGAAGAGGAGTATCAGCGGGCGTTGGAGAATGTGGTGGATAGGGATTTCAGTCTGAGTATGCCGGTCACCACCTTTCGTGAAGGGCCGGGGTTTGCTGACTGATCTTGTTTGCTATAGGGGAATTTGGTGATCCTTTCGATGAGAGAGATGTGAATATAAATGGATTCTGATCAGATGAGAGAACTTTGCATTATGGTCACCGAAGGCGAGGGTGAAACTCTAGTCCATACATTATGAATGGCTCCCTCTATTATGACATATCTATGCTTTCTCGACAGCTGGAGTCTGTTGCTATATGCTCACGGCTTACGCGGAGGCCCATCAGAGTCCATCAGTCTAGCCGATGGAGTAGAAAGAGAAAGCAGATACAGAATATGTCATGCATTGTGCAGTGGTTGAGCATTGGGGCTCACAGAAAAGTTGCTGCTGCAGATTTCCCTAGGAATATTTATGCAGGGTTACGTCTTTTCTCTTTTGGTTGAGAATTATGCTACTTATGGACCAAGTCTTGCGTGTAACTGCAAATATCAGTCAACATGCAGTCTACCATCCATCGGGTAATATCTCTCGCTTCCTAATAGAGCCTCTAACTGTCACATCAAAATATATCCAGCCACAGGCGCTAAGGGGTATAACTAAACTGAAGGACGATACTGTATGGGACAGGAGACGTATCTTGGTCCTATAAATTTTTAATCAAATATTCTCAAGCTTATTATCGTATCCCAAGCCCTACACAGATATAATTTGATCCTTTTCCGGAGAAGGGAAAGCATGGATTAATTAGGTACTTAAGCCCCAAGGTGAACTTACCCGAAAACTCAATCGACACCGGGAATAGAGTACCCCGAATGACACAGATGAATGAGGATATCTAGGTTGTACCTATCTTTCTGATCACACGAGTCATATAACTAGCCAGGACCCTTTGTTCTCTCCCCACTAGAGAATTCCAACCTATCGTAACGTCCCTTGTTATAGCGCCGGGTAGGGGGTATTCAGTATACACGTGATCGAAGAACATCTCTCTCCAGGGCTGTTACAGGATTTTCTTTGTTGCGATTTGACATTAGTCCATTTACGACCTTAGCAGTAAATCTCCTCTTTGTCTTGACTCGCCGATCACCATACCAATTTTCTATCACTGTTTATTCCGGTACTCGAATGTCGCTATGTGTGGATCCATACAAATGAGGCCCCAATGTGTGTGAGATAGTTATACATATACTACTAACTCATTGCGTGTACCCCTCTTCTCCGCATAGGAGGCCTAACTAAGGGAGCGGGACCGCCAATTATTTATACCAACTTCTCCATTCCACATCTCTGCAGTTTCTCGCAGTGTGAGATTCAAACATGTCCTCCATCAACATGACCGAAGAACAGCCTAAAGACGATGCCCCAGTCGAGGCACCCCCCGTGATAATGACAGGACTGACTTACCGCGAGGCCCTTACCGAGGTGACTGGTCCTGCTCGAAATTTGCTGGAGAAATGGAGCGGGATTCCATCGAGTGAGGTCGTTCAGCATGTGAATGACTTAGTATGTTCTCTATACTCCGGCTGCGAGAAGCTTGAAGTACTCTACGCTGACAATATCAGAGGGACCGTGCCTATAAAGTGGTATGTTACAGAACTATATATGGATATCGTGTCTCAGAATTACTGCTGACAGTGCCTTTATAGTTTCCCTGGGCATCTATTGGTCTCTATCAGTTTCTCGAGATCGACATGCTGGACTTCGACTGTTACCCCGATATTCTAGAATCGATCAAGAAAGGTGCTCTGTTTTTGGATTTAGCGTGCTGCTTGGCACAGGAGGTCCGCCAGGTGGTCAGTAATAACATTCTAATGATGAAGAGATCTCGCTCACTAGATATCGTTGCAGGTTGCGGATGGAGCACCTACAGAAAATGTATATGGAGCAGACTTATCTAGCGACCTGATGAACCTGGGCTACGACCTCTTCCTTGACAAGGACAAGCTTGGCGTGAGGTTTATCCAGAGCGACATCTTGGACAGTCAGTCTCCTCTCGTCGCAGAGTTCGAAGGCCGATTCGATGTTATTCACTCGAGCAATTTCTTCCATGCTTGGGAATGGAGCAAGGCAATCGAGGTCGCCAAGTGTGTCGTCAAACTCCTCAGCAACAAACCGGGTTCCATGATTCTCGGAAGCCAAGTAGGTGTGAAGAGGGCGAAGCACCTAACCTTCCCTCACATCAACAGGAATATATTTTGCCAGAGCCTAGTTACCTGGAAAGAACTATGGAGCGTGGTTTCGCAAGACACGGGAATTCAATTTGATGTCCAGACTACTGAATCTTCTTTCCCTGACTTCGAGGCCTTTGCCTGGCCTGAAGAGTTGGAAGCCTTCCGCATGTACTTTATCATCAGAAGACTATAGTGACTCACGTCTAATGCAAAGATGTGTGGACTGATCATTTTCACCAAACTCATGGAATGTCTCAATGGATGATAATAACAAAAAAGCTAGATCATACATATGCTGTAGTCCCATCCCCATCACCGGTTCTACTTATTCTCGTCATCCCTGAATTCAGGTTCTGCGTACTATTGTCATCAAAATTTGGATATCTGCCTTCTCCGCTGCCTCCAGTATATCCCCTACTCCCGATAGCCATAGGCCTTAGCTCGAGCCCGCGTGACTCCAGCTCGTATAAATATCACCGAGCGTAGCTGAGCATAAACAGGCACCACGCAGGCACAGATGACTGCCATGTTCAGCTCGACGACATTTAGAAGCTGGAATGATACAATATCCGATGTAGCGTCTGAAGAGGGAGAGGTACTCGTTCCTTCGATGATGACCCTAGCGAGGCCGAACGCAAAGGAGCTGCAAGGGATTCAGTTAACATTCAGGGTTCTTTATGTATATGTCATTCATGATGAAAAGAACCAAAGCGTATACTTACATCATACCAGCACAGAACACAGCTGCCAACGCAAGGTTGCGGGACAACTTGATACTGAGCGTAGACACCGTGAAGACTGGCAGTAGCATGATCGTGAAGTCTGAAATGACGCTCACTATAAGGGGAACAGCAATGACATCAAATCTGCGGTTAAGGCACCTCAACCCTTTGACGTTGGGGTGGGGGTTTACCTGCTCCCAGTAGTATGTCATTGGGGTGCACTCGGAAATGTAGAAAAAGGTGCAAATGACAGTCCACATCAGCACGAAGACAAAGTTGAACCACCACAAAACACGAAGCCATTTTTGGTTAACCATGAAAAGTCGGCGATAATAGATGAGGAGAGCTACCTGAGTAGTCCCAAGCGAGAGCTCGTTGCCGACAGCGCTGATCCATTCGCACTACAGAAGAGTAAGACAAGGGTCAGTAAGATAGTGTAGGGTACGAGGTGATATAAGAAGCGGCATCGGAGGAAGAAAAAATAATAAATAAAAAAGAGAACTTACGATGAACCCCTTGTCGAGATTTTCCCAATCTTGATACTCAGGGTCCACGCGCTGAAGATGTAACGCGAAACCATAATGCGTGGCCAGTAAAGTGGTGATGGTCACGACATCGGTAAAAAGCTAGCTCTAGAGATGAGTATTATGATATACCTCCAGTAAAGCTCGAGCATTCATACCAAAGCAATAATAAGCAAATAATCTTCAGAAAAGACTTTCTTATACGCACGTCTTTGAGCCCATATGCGCGCCGGTACAGCGAAATTGGTCAATATAAGAAAGACTAGGGAGACACCCAGAAGAGTAGGCTGCCCAGTTTGAGACCAGGCAGCACCCTTTTCCTGTGTAAGTTTCGACGACATTGAACAGATATGAATGGCAGAGGATATATGTGGGGTAAGAGAGAGGGTATTCTTACTTTGTACTTATAACGATTGATTCTTGCTGCATAGTTGAGCAAGGCTGTATTTTCCAACGTGGTCTCCTGAAAAGGTATTGGATAACTGAAACACTTGTACTACGCAAGTCCTGCTAGATATTGGAGCTTAGAAGTTGGGACAATCTTAGCTCATCAGGCTGGAGAATAGGTCGGCGGCTAAATCTGTCGCTTGTCTGTGAGTGGGCATACTTTGTTGTTTCTGCACTCCCGTTTTTCTAAGTGCCGATCAATGTGGCCCGACTGCAGAGCACTATCCTATACTAAAAGCTTGTTCTACACCAAGAGACCCATGTATATGTCTTTCCTGTCACCGCGAGCCTGTGATCGAAGACACAGCCTTGTAGACTACTGGTGTCAAGTCCCTCCTTGACCATGTTCAGGAACTGAGTCCAATTCAAAGTAGTAAGGCTGGCCCAAAATAGGATGCGAACCCTAATATTCTTGTTAGAGTATTATCAAATATTATTCAATGGGAGAATTCTCTCATTTTCGCCAACGCAACTACAGGCAACACAGCCATTCATAGAGCAACGGTTTGTCCTAGGCCTGGTTCCCCAGGTCCCTCCTTTCCGTAAGCCAAAGAATCTGCAGGATCCCGGTCTGGGATTGGTGGGCGAAAAGGCTCTCTTATCAGTAGAGATCGAAGTATACTGAGCGGGCTATTTTCTGACCTCCTCAAGTGTGGGCCCTCTGTTATAAGGTGTACTATGCAGAATTAACTCGCGGCTGCCGACGCGCGGCTCACCGAAATGTCTCTCTCAAGGTCAAGTTTATGAAGAAAGGAAAGATGTCGGGGTCCCGATTGGTAAAGGATCATCATTATGGATGCATGTATTATACAAATAGCGCAGGCTGGCATGGTTCTGTCTACTTTGAATACTGTCTAACAGATCCTCACAAGCAATATATATGATTCAGATCTTTAGCTAAGAGCTATACTCTGTCGAATATGAGGATCAGGGAAGCAACTAATTGCGAGCATATAGTACTCGAGAAAATAGATCAAATTGCTTGAAGACTAGGAGGATAACAAAATCTATAACTACCTATTTAGGTATGCCCTAAGATTTCATCTTCTGAATTCTGCTGCCTACAGCACTGTCTCCACCTCCTACTAAATTCACTTCGCTCTTTCGGCTGTTATTTTGATGCCGATGTTGTGGAAGTAGGTGGCTTAGAGTTCTATGAACTCCACCTTTTACATAGGGTGACATGGCGTTCCGGCTCGAAATAGCAACAGCGGTTGCGGGCGCTTACAGACAACCTCTTTCGTTCTAGTTAACCCCACGTTTATCCAGTCATTACCAAGAATGTCTTTATATTCCGGCATTGTTCAAACTAGGATAATATCTCCGAGTCTTTGTCGGATATTTAGAACAGGCATCGGGTTAATACTTTTTCTTCTTCTATGTTCGCCAGGTCTATATTACGACCACCGAAGCTCCCTTAGAAACCGTGTTGGGGTGTTGGGTGAAATTTCTGATCTCTCGACGGCTGTCCAGCCGGACATCTGGCCAGTCAGCTTGACACCAATGATCTTGGGGGCCTTTAGGTCCCAGGAAAGACCAGCCATGACATTGAAAGCATCAGCACCACCAAGCGCGATGGTATCCATATAGTACTGGATAGCCTGTGTTTATTAACAATTGTCACAGGATCGAAGAGATATGATATACTTCAGTTCCCGCGTATTTGCTCTCCTGAATATTGAAGCTCGACCAGGAGGTGATATGACCTCCCCCATCACTTGTCAGTTGAAGTAGGGGACAACCGGCCTAAGGATTACCTCGAAGACGGATCAATTACCTGACTTTGACCCCAAGGATATACAACACGTCGCACCATTTCTCTTGTTGATGCTACAAATAAATTTAGGCAGGTGAGTGTCGGCAACTAAGTGATTCGACCATCCTTTTCTAATATATATACCGAGAGGTCCACTGTCGGATTCTAGCCCTAGGATAGAGGCAAGCTATATTCAGCTATCCAAGACATCGGGTAGTCAGCTTCACCTGCCTAGAGCCGAACCACAGATTCAACTCTATAAATAAGTAGCAGCTGTATACAAACAGCTGCAGGTATAGCTAGAACCTTCTGTCCACTATCTAGAGTTATTTTATAATAGTTAGATAGATTTTAGAATTAGAAAAATTTAAGCAACCTAGAGGATTTCTATCCTATACCTATGTTCATGTTACTGCTTCTCTGCCACCAAATTCGATAAGTTATGAGCCTGGGGACTCTGTAAAGAGCTTTAGGATTTGTTTAGTGATTTAAATATTGCATCTGGACTTCCGTTTAATCATTCTTTTGGTGGCACGAATCCCTAGGCCGTCACGATGGCACACCAAACTAGGGATATAAATAAACTCCCGCTCCTCTCTGGAGCAGACAATTATTGATACTAGAAGAATGCTGTGCGCATCTATTTGCTATTCGAAGGATGTTGGCAAGTTATCAATAAGATCCTAGTTAACCCTATATTTAATTACCCTGAGTTCTTTGCTAATACTAAAGATACTAAGAACGAGGAACTAGCCGATATCAAGCGAAGGGAAAAACTCAAGGATAAAAAGAAGGAATATAATAAGCTGAATGCTAAGGCATCAGCAGCAATATGCCGAATACTGTTAAAGGATATCCTAGAAGAAGTCATGGATGCTGAATAGCAATATGCCTTCCAAATATAGAAATATCTCTTCAAATTCAATATTGTATCCTATGCCCAATCCTTCGAAGAACTATGGTCAGCAATGACAACACACATTTCTAGATGCAAGGACATATAAAAATATATTATGAAGATGAAGACAGCGATTAGGCTGATCTGCCAGAGCCTTAGTACTAAATTAGTATAGCTAAAATAGTTGAGTATTCAATTCTTCCTCTGCAATCTTGACGAATCATGGGACACGTTTACCACAGTGTTCTTGAATAGCGAATACTGTCCTGATAGGTATACGCTGGATATAGTCGCTATGAGACTAATCCAGAAGGAGAGATATGTTAAGCTAAATAGCAAAATGTCAGCCAATTTGATCAAAGCCCAGAAGGGCAAGAATAAGAAGGCATCTAGATCTCACAAGAAGAAGACTCTGAAGAAGTGTGATAGCTATGGCAAGCTATTACTATATAAGCCAAAGGATTGCTGGGTCAAGCATCCTAAGAAAGCTCTATTTGACTAGTATTAAAAGTCCAAGAAATTAGATGCTAAAAAGGCTGCAGAATTGAATACCTGTATAGATGCTAAAGCAATACCTGCTGTAATAGCAATAGAGACCCCAAAGAGCTTCACTTATACTATAATGGGTACTACTAGTGTTGAATTAGGACGAGTCTATCACGCTACAAGTAACGATTAGATTATTGATTCAGGGGCTACAGAGCACTTTATATCAAATAGTAAAAATTTTATTAAAGGGACTGCAAAGCCATATTGAAAGAGTATTTAAACTGCCACTAGGCAGATCACCTATTTGACCCTCTAAGGAGATGTTTAGATTATGCTGGTATAGCCTGACAAATCGATCAACAGGGTAATACTTGGAGGAGTCCTATATATTCTAGACATTAGCGTCAACCTGCTAGGGACCATATAACTTGGACGAAAGGGCGTTGGATTTAACTTCTTACCAAATGAGGTAATTATTACTGATTATATTAAGAATGAGGTCGTTGGCTATGGCGACATTATTAGAAGCCAATATTTACTAAGGATCTTTAAGCATAGAGAAGCTCGAACAGCTAGTTCGAATACTAGCAAGGAATCAAGGATTCCTAAGATCAACCCTCTGGATGACTTCCCTTCAGTCCTAGTAGCGGATTGTATAGAGAAGGAAGAATAACCGTCACAGGAGGTCAAGCCAGTAGATTATATAGCGAGTTTGAAGGTGCTAGTTAGCAGCGACCCCAGCACTAAGGAAGAAATCGAACACATTAGGGACCCTAGATTGGAGCAGACTGCCTCTCATATAAAATCTGCCTTAGTTATATCTAGGACCCATCGCTACTCACTACAGTATGAGATCCACCCTTTAGTTCATAAACTTGATTGGAGACGTGTTAACCTATGGACCTGGCATTGCCAATTAGCACATCTTTCATACAAGAATATTTAATGACTTGCTAAGATGTCAGATGGATTGGATATTAAAGATTTACCTATTCCCAAGCATCACTGTGGTGGCTACCGCATTGGTAGCTCCAGGATCCAATCCCACAAGCATCACCATATGATTCTTGCCACTAGGATTTGCAAGAGGATCCATATCGATTTAGGAGGTAGACATAAGCATATGCCACCAGGACAATTCAATGGATACCATTACTAGCAGTTCTATATTAACGACTTCACGAGGTTTACTTGGGTACGATTCTTCAAGTACAAGGACATGGTGAAAGAGGGGATTAAAGAGTTCATGCTACTCTGCGAAGCCAAGCAGTATCAAATCGCATATATTCGATCTAACTATGGCACGGAACAGTTCAATGAACAAATGAAATACTGGGCAAAGGATTATGGTATTAAGTGGGAGTTCTCTGCTCCCTATTGTTATGGCTAGAACAGTATCGCTAAGCAAGTTAGCTTAACAATCCTATCACGAGTTCGAGCAATTCTTTATGAGACTGACATCCCAAAAGATCTCTAGTATAAAGTCATGAAAGGTATTGTATACCTAAAGAATCTATCCCCCATTTGGGGAAAGGATATCACCCTATACGAAGCCTTCTACAGAAGGAGGCCTGATCTCACATCTCTCCGTGCCATTGGATCTCACGGATGGCTTCACATACTGGAGGAAGTACAATCTTAGAAAAAGATTACGAAGATCGATCCTTATGCTGAGAAGTATTAGCTACTAGGATATAATACCATATACTAACAATATATTGTTTTAGTACTATCAACCAAGAGGGTTGAATAAGCTCGCAATGTTATCTAGGATGAAGGATCTAATCCTAAACTCTACGGAAGTCCCGATGATGACTACGGTAATTATAAACCGCCGGAGATCGAGAAGGAAGATAGCTCCAATTCAGAGGATGCTAATACTAGCTCAGAGGAAGAAAACACCAACATTGCTTATATACTCTGAGATGTGACTCCATTAGAAGGATTAATTTTAAAACTCATAGGCAACAATTACTTCCATTATTCCCCTACAGTATCCGCACTAATCAAACAGGGATTTACTTATATGGCGGAACATGGAGATTACAATAGGTTAATTGAACCCTCCTCATACCAGCAAGCAATAAGACTACCTGAAGCTGTTTAATGGCAAGTCGCCATGTAGAAGGAGATCGATCAGCTTAATGCCAATAGGACCTGGATCCTCGCTCCCCTACCTGATGGCAGGAAGGCGATCGATGGGAGGTAGGTGTACAAGGTTAAAATTGGTGCTAACAACAAGATTCAGAAATTTAAAGCTAGATAGGTAGCTCGTGGCTTTGCTCAGGTCCCTGGAGTTGATTTTAATTAGACATTTGCTCCGACTGTGAGACTGGCCACTGCAAAGGTTATACTAGCAGTGATTACTGCTTTTAGATAGAAAGCTATATAACTAGATATTATTCTAGCATTTCTAAATAATCTATTTTCTGAAGACAAGAAAATATATGTTGTCTAGCCCAAGGGGTTCGAGGACAGAATAGGTAGAGTTTGCCTACTACTTCGCCTACTGTATGGGCTCAAATAGTTGGCTAGGCTCTGGTACTGGATATTCCATGAAGGAGTCAAGAAGATTGGCTTAAAGCCAGCAAAATTAGACGAGTGCCTATTCATTCAAGCTAACAGATTGATTTTGATGATTCACATAGATAACATTGTGATAACAGGTCCGTCGCCCGAGGCTATCATGGAGGCTGAAGCCAGCCTAGGGAAGTTATTCAATATGATAAGCCTGGGTAATATTTCATACTATTTAGGTATGAAAATCGATAGAGATATTGAAAACCACAAGACTAGCTTAAGCCAGCGAGCCTACCTGTAGAGGATGCTCAACACCTATGATGCCAATTCGACTAAAACTTCAAATATTCCAATGGAAGGGGGTGCTTATTATACTAAAGCTCCCAGCGATTTTGAAGCTAACCCTGTGGCATATTGCCAATATTAAGCTCAAATAGGATCCCTACTTTATCCTATGCTGATCTCTTGTCTAGACTATGCCTTTGCTTTAGTTAAGCTAGCTAGGTACAGCTCCAACCCGATGCCAGTTTATAAGAAAGGAGTCTTAAAGATCATGCGCTACATCAGGAAGATAATAGATTATACTATCATCATTTAGCCGAATGAGTCTGCCAATCCCCTAGATAGACTAGGGAAGATTCTAGGATATATGGATGCAGACCACGCAGGAGACCTAGATGCTAAGAAGTCCACTACCGGGACTATTTATATATTTGCTAATACTCCGATTTCATGGGCATCGAAGCTCTAACCTACCGTGAGCTTATCTATTTATAAAGCCGAATATAGTGCTATCATCACTGCCGGCAAGGAAGCCATCTAGCTATCCTATTTACTTCATAATCTAAAGTTTAGGAACATCACCCCTATGACTATTTGTACCAACAGTCAGTCGGCATTGAAGCTTGCTTATAACCCCCAGTTCTACGCCAGGACCAAGCACATTGATGTCAAATATTATTGGATACATAAAGCTATCTCTAGAAAACTGATCGACCTCACGTACGTCAACACCAACGACCAGATCACTAATGGGTTCACCAAGGCGTTGGAACGCCTAAAGTTTAAAGCCTTTGTCAAGGCATTAGGTATTGTGCTAGGGGGTGCTATTGTAATTGGCGAATAGCTTCGGTATTTCCTTTTTGGGAATTATTTCGGATTTAAGCTGGGGAACAGCTCGAGGGGGTGTATTAGATTCTAGCCCTAGGATAGAGGCAAGTTGTATTTAGCTATCTGAGACATCGGGTAGTCAGCTTCACCTGCCTAGAGCCGAACCACGGATTCAACTCCGTGAATGGGTAGTAGCTGTATACAAATAGCTGCAGGTGTAGCTAGAACCTTCCGTCCACTACCCAGAGTTATTTTATAATAGTTAGATAGATTCTAGAGTCAGAAAAATCTAAGCAACCTAGAGGATTTCTATCCCATACCTATGTTCACGTTACTGCTTCTCTGCCACCGAATTCGACATCCACGGGTGTCAAAAGGAAACTCTGATACGGGGCGTCTTCCATAAATCAAAAGAACAGCTGAACGGTGGAAATGAAGAATGTTTATAATTTATTCATGCAAATACTACACCATCTGATGGGTTCAGCCATGCACCAGACTCTCTGTCTGCTTTTTCAATCTCCAGGAAGATGCATTGACCCAGAGGAATTAGTAGTGGGCGGTTCTGGATCCGTCGTCCAGTGTATGAGGCACTGTACATACGCCAGTACCAGCGGGTGATAAATTAAGTTTGAGACCAATAACGGTCCTACCTGAAAAGAATAACAGGTAGTCAACATTAGACTTAGTTATCCGGTCATCTCCTTAATGTTCTCAGCTTCTGGAAGCCGGTGCATAGTGTAACTGTAGCGTGGCGTTGGCAGGGCAACGGGAAGCCCACCCGGCGGAGAGCGCGCCAACCAGAGTGAGATCTCCAATGGACATTGACCGACTCCAACACAAACTTCCGCGTTGACAGCTTGAGATATGATTGTTTCTTTCTTTAACATTACGGCATCCGGCTTATCGCTCCTTGTACATGATTCATAGACTCCGCATTAGAATACGGAGAGTTCCTACGAGGGTTTATTTCTTAACGCGTCGTCGTTCGAGTCACTCCAACGCTCGTTGAACATTCCGTCGACAATCTGCTGCCTCCAATGGAGAGGAAGGATACACTGGGGGTTTACTCCTCGGGCCCAACATGGTTAGTTAACCCCGTCTGACATACACATTCCTGGCGCAATGTGATATGAGGCTTTTGATATGATTATCTGCGATACAGCCCACCGTTGTTTAAGATAGTGAGGCCGCAGTGAAATCGTGATCAAATCATTATCTGGCCTACTGCTGCCTGCTGTTACGTCGCTGACTGGTAATTGAAACGCGCTTTGGCGCGCTTTCAAGTTTTTCAACAGCAACCTCTCACCTTCTGCAAATCAGTGGCGGTTCACGCCCGTCGCGGTATCGAAGCTCAGAGTGCCACGCCTCTGGGATCGTAAACCCTCGACGCCACTCCACGCAGGTGCCAAACCGCGCAAATTGTGGAAGCGCTTCCGCAGCTCGTTTGACACCATGAAACAACTTCGACGGCCGGCGGGTGACGACACAGATGAGCTGGTCACTGAGATCAACTCGTCTACACGTAACGGATTGACTCGCGGGGTGAAGAGACGTTGTCTCGATACTGACAGCTCTGGAGTCGCTATCGCCAGAGAGATCGAGCGCGGTCGGTCCTTTCTCGAAACAAAATGGGAGCTAGGTACAACCAGAAGACGTGAGGAGCCTTCCGTTACTGCTGGATGAGGCGTGAGTTTCTGACTCTAAGACAGGGAAATACGCGACACACACAGAGTGCGATCGTCCAACGAGTCAACCAGACGCCCAGACTAATTTCCAGGCCGAATCGGGTACCTGCTCGCATGATACGGAGCCGGCAGTTGAGAAGAGCATGCAGAATAATCAGCTCATTCCAAGTGACGAGGATCCAGAATCCAGCAGTGGAAGCCCAGATGAAAATGCTTCCTTGGACGGCCAACTTGCGTCAGACCTCCCAGTGTCTCCAACACAGAACCCGAGCTGCGATCAACCAGGGCAAGAAACAAAACCGACAAGTGTTTGCGAGGATGCAAAGGCTGGAGAAAATGTCGCTGATAAGGATGCCATCGCTCTTGCGCAGGCTTTCAATTCGGACTGCCACCGACAGGATACACAAGAGTCACACGAGTCAGGGCAGTCGGCAGCCAGTCCAGCTAAGGCCTCTCGTATTCGCCGTCGCAGCTCCCCTGGTCTAGACGGTCCGTTCCCCACGATCAGCGTCGTGATCGAGAACAAGAGCCAAAGCGCGGCATCGGAGGGCAAATCGTTGATTGCGGAGGAAGCAACTCTGATTCGATCGGCCCTGCGATCGTCTGCTCTAGACGGGGACGATGAAGAACTCCTGAACGACTTCCTGTCGCGAGCGAAGGCCAAACGGGCAGCGAACGCTGCAGGGACGCCAAAAGACGGCGACCAGTCGGTTCCAACAGATCTGCTGCCAGAGTCGCCCACCCCGCGCAGCCGCCGGGCCCTGGAAGAGCTCGATACCAACTCCCCGTCTCTACAGCCGGCATCCCCTGTCAAAAACGATGGTGCCGCCGACGAAGACTGCAGAGATGCTGAACCCGTCGAACCCGAAGACCAGCTCGCCAGCCCAACCCGTCGCCGGAGCAGCAGGACGAAGCCGAAGAAGGCCTCCAAGCGCGCCGCACCTCCCGCCGTGCCCAAAGAGATTCCCGTCCGCCGCCCGAAAGGGACGGAGTTCGTGTTCCTCCAGCGGACAGAAGCGCAGGACCTGGCACTAGCTACGCGCCGGAACACCAAGCGCAACCGGGGCACTGCACAGATGCCAAAGCAGATGCTGGCGGCCCTGGCGCAGCGGCTGGAGGAGGACAGCGACTCCACCACGAGCCCGCCGCGATCTCACCGGCGACGAGGGAAGAAGGGCAAGACGGTGTCGTGGAGCGAGCAGTTGGTTGAGTATGAGCGCGATGGAAGCGATGACGTCGCGACAAGCCATGTGGGTGCTCGCCGGGGCCGAAGCGCCCGCCGCTCGTGCGCCGGCGCGTCCGCTAACTCTGCATCTGTATCTACTACTGCGTCTGCTGCAGTTTCTGCTCCTTCATCAGCTTCATCTCCTGCACCGCCCGCGCCAGCCACACCCCGGGCCCGCCGTCTGCCTCTGCCCGGCGCCCTGTCCCCCGCCAATAAGCTGGCTCCCGATGCCTCGCTCATCCCAACGGCCATCACCACCTCGTCTGAGGCCGACTTCAGTCACCGGAAGCGACTGGCCCCCAAGGCCCCTAGTGCGGCCTTGCTGGGAGCATCCAAGGGTGCCATCACCAGATCCCGGCTGCCTGCGCGTACGATTGCAAGCAGCACGAGTAGTAAAACCACCGTCAAGAGCAAGACGGCCAGTATCCTTCACGCCGGGGCTGGTTCAACGCCGATGCCGAAACGGGTCCGGGCCAGGAGATAGGGTAGTGAATGTAGCGAGTATGTAATTTGGAACCGGTGCCTGGTTGTGGAGGAGAGTGGAGGTCCATGCTGCATCCACCTTCTGGCGTTTGGATCAGGGATCCATTGTCTGTCTCAGATTTGCTATCTTTCTGTGTTCGTGTACATATTATTTGCTTCAGCGTGGTGCCAGGGCGTTGGGATGGATGGATGGTCTGACATTCTTACACAAAGAAGGTTATCACCTGGCACTGAAGCCGGGATTGCAGCCAGGAACCTGCTGGCGGAGCGTTACAAAGAACCTAATGATGCTTGCTTGTGCATACCATAGAGTATAACTTATTGCAATAATCTAGCTATGCACGCATTACTCTATCCTGATAGGCCAGGATCTCGACCCGGGATTGCCCGAGATGCACTCTCGTCTTTTCCTCTTTGGCTAGTTTAGCCCTACGCGGCGCCAGTCGCGGTGTGGGAATTTTGTTTTTTCCTTTGTGTGGAGTACATCAAGTTAAGTTACATGCAGAACATCGAGTGGATTAAATAACGCCAGTGGTTGGGATACATCACTTTTTACTGGAGTGCTCTGTTCCTCGCTTCCAATATTTTAGCGCTATTTACTAGGTATGTGCGTACAAACGACGATGACGTAGATATAAAAACGAGAGTTTCAACTAGGCGAAAAAATATTTACTAGTAGTTATCCGGGCTGGTTAACTGACTGACTATGTAGGAATCGAAATCGTTCGTGGTATGCATGTATGTATTCAGCATGAAGTAACTAAGTAATGGATATGTTCCCGCACGATTGTTACTTACGTCCTGGTAAGCATGGTACAGCACCTCCTACTGAATCAAGTAGCAATGTGGTACAGCAGTACGGAGTCCTTCCTTGACTATCTCAAGCAACAAGAGTCAAATGAAGATCCCATCCGGGGTGCAGTTTTTGGTCTCTTGCATAGGCCGATCGGTTCTTGTCCTGCGTTAGTCTCGTCCTGGTGCGTGCGTCTCCGGAGGCCTCTGCCGGAGTGTACCGCAATGCTCTTCTGGATCTGGTAATGATGAGAGGCGGCAGATCGAATTAAAATGATGGTCTACCGGTAGTGCTTTAGAACAGGACTAGAGTAGAGTTGAGGACTGCTGTACCCCGTATTCTGTTGGTGTATTTCTATTTTTCTGGCTGTGTTTGACTTTATGTTGTGTTGATCGTTTACTATTACCGTAGTAGAAGAGATGTACAGAGTAGGTTGGGTTGATTGTTTATTTTGTGTATTTTGCAGGGGTTGAATGTAAGATATTATTCTAAATACATTGAAAGTACTCCGTACTCTACTGTTACATACTCTAGGAAACACTACGTCAGTTTCGTGGTGTCGAAAAGACCATGCACCAGGTTGACCACAGAAGATACACAAACGTGTGGACTCGTGCTTTTAGGAATCGAGATCAAGGTTTAGATTGCCACCTTTCTCTTGTGCTTCTGGTTCTTTTCTAGAAGCAGCACGAAGGAGACAAAGAACGATCTCAGCGCGGGACAATGGGTCTCGGTTGACGTTATGATTATGTATTTATGCGATAGGGCAACTAACTTAACTAGATGTCCCTGGCGGGTGTCTGCCTTAGGCTGGCATCTAGTTTACCAAGAGTCGAGTAGTTATCTAGTTACCTGACGTCGTTTATGTGATATATACGAGGGAGGTTATTCGAAAGGGTGGACTGGACTTCCAGTATAGAATTATCTTATACGACTATGGAATATGGAATATTAATTGAGCGTCATTACAGCTTCTCTTCAGCAAAGTTCCCTTGAGGTTGTATCTATGTAATCCAAACAGACGGCTGTGAGGTATGATCTTATCGTCCACAAACTCCTTCATTGCAGTGAATTGTCCTGAAAATCAATACACAGTAATAACAACTACAGTTGCTGGCCATCATGTCATTCCATCCTGTCTACACATAGCTATCTGATTAGCTCCGCCCGTCCGTAAAGAATTTCTACAGTAGCTAGTACTTGACATTACGTAGGATGCATACATTGGCGTTATTCAGCAACCAGGGTCCCGTAACTAAATGATTTGAGTGGAGAGAAAAAGGGCGGATCTCACGCAGGAAAAGAAGTTAATCATCTAGCGCGCGTTATTGCCGACATGTGTTTGCCAATCAGATATTCTGCATTTCGACCCTGGAACTGGAAATTACTGTGTATTTCAACTGGCGGGAAAGAAATCGACAGGGTCGTTGGTTTCTTGGGAAAGCTTGTGTCGCTTTGCTTTCCTTTTTGTTTTGAGGTTGGTGACGAAGGCCACGTTTTCTTTGTCCGTTGCTTTCTTTTTTGTCTGACAATATTGTAGCTACGGACGTAAATAGATAAACCACTTCAGATCAGGTTCTTAGCGATAATTATTATGGCTTGCTCGTTTCAATTATCTAAGACTTTTTTTTTTTTTTTTTTTTTTTTTTTTTTTGCCTTT
>JAPVCB010000026.1:1579012-1628318 GCA_029606185.1 Paecilomyces formosus
GCAATGGGCCAGTGGATGAGGAAGAGATCGACGTAGTCGGTCTGGAGCTTCTTCAGGGAGTTGTTGAGCGACCAGAGGACGTCGTCGTAGCGGTGCAGGTGGTTCCAGACTTTGGTGCAGATGAAGATGTCCTCGCGCTTGACCGAGGGGTTCTCCTTCAGGAAGTCCTTGACGGCCTGGCCGACCTCATCCTCGTTCTTGTAGAACCAGGCGCAGTCGAGGTGTCTGTAGCCGACCTTGAGCGCGGTGGTGACGGCCTTGTAGGTCTCCCCCTTGGCACCCTCGTTGGCAAAGGTACCGAAGCCGACTCCGGGGATCTTGACGCCGTTGGAGAGCGTGAAACTGACGCCAGACGACATCTTGCGTGACAATCAGCGATTCACTTTATTTCGTTTTATTCGAATGACAATTAAAGAGGGCAGGGTATGTGGTAGTCAGAAGAGCAGTGTGAGGTTATATCGGAGACAAGGAAGAGTCTATCTTATTCGATGAGCGCAGAACCACGTCGATGGCCTTGATGAGGCTCCCCTCTTATGATGGAACACCCCGCCAGATTCCCCCCTCGACGGCATAACCGAGAAGGCAATCCGTGCTTTCGACGAGCTACCAGACTCTGGCTCTCTCGGGCCAGCGCAGAGTGTGCTCAGGGCGTCCAGCAGGTCCAGCAGCCGGCGGGCAATGACATCACCGGCGCGACCCTTCTGGGGCTTCTGAGATGGTTCGGTGGAGCGACTCTTTTGGGTCGAAACCGCGCGAGCGTTTGACCCACGGTCGCCGTACCGTACGCACAGTATTGTACTGGTATATGGTATGTATTATCACTACAGCAGTAAGAATACCATAGTACTCCGTATTATCTGGAAATACGGTAATACAGCGGCCACCCACGGACGACCCTCCTCCGAATTCCACCCAGCCAGCTCCACTGCTGCAGCGCTCTCCCGGCCAGTCAGCGCCCAGCGTGCCTCCACGGTCCCGCCTGGTTGCATTATCCGCTGCACAACGCCCTCTCGTCATCCTCGCAGAATACAGACTCTCTTGTATGGCTGCACACTTATCGCAGAGTTATCACGTCAGTAGAGAGGCAGATAGCAGTTAGTACTGTGCTAGATAATCTCGCTAGTCAGCAAGTACTATACTATAATGATTATTAGCTGCGAGATGAGCATCCACCAGATCGCAGCAGGCAAATTGCATGATGCTGGAGACCCTCCGGTTCTGTCAAACAGCCTGTCTGGCTCCGCTTTTCCCGCTCCTCTGTCTTCCCAACATGGTTGTGTTGCCAATGATGACGATAATTCTTAGGAATGATGATACCCTGCGGTGGATCCCATGGTTCCTTCCCTTCTGCACGCTTGGCGGGTTCCGTTGTATCCAAACTGACCTGACCGCCACTGGTTGGGATGCCATCACTTCATATATAGCATCCATGAGCCCCTGGACCAGGTGAATTTCTTTCTTCCCTTTCTCACTCGCTCCGTCTTCTCATTCACTGCGGCCCCACGAGCAAAGAAAGATCCTGTCTTTCGTCGAGGGTTGATTCTGTCTTCTTTTCACTTCTCCATCTGATAGATATCTGGGACCACATAAAAGCTCTCTAGCTCTAGCCCTCTCAGACTTCTCCCATCTATCTTATCAACTTCCCATCTTCATCTTCTATCTACCGTCATCATGGCTCGCATCGACGACGCTGATCTCGCCGTTGACCCCTCCGCCCCTGCTCCAGCAGCGGGCTCTCTCTCTCCCAGAGACACCCGTCCCAGTGTCTCTGCTCCTCGTGGCTCCATCGCCATTCCTGGAGACCCCAATGCTCCTGGCAACACCATCGAGGTGCCCGCGACCAGAAGCTCCATCAGTGATGCCTCCGCTTACATGCACAACCTGAGCTTGTCCCCCTCGATGAGGGACCGTCGGGGCTCTCGCAACTCCTTTGGCACTTCTCTGCCCATTCCCCGCTCTCCTCGTCCCTCCAGACTGTCGACTGTGGTCAACCAGGAGGGCGGTCGTCCCAACCTTCTCAAGTCCCGTGAGATCATGGCCTCCCAGATCCAGGACATGCACAAGGACAAGGTCAAGGCCGTCAAGAACATGGCCTTCGCCTTCGATATCGACGGTGTCCTGGTCCACGGAAGCGAACTGATCCCCGAGGGTGCGGAGGCCCTCAAGATGCTCAACGGAGACAACATGCTGGGCATCAGGATCCCCTACATCCTCCTCACCAACGGCTCTGGTAAGACCGAGGAGGCCCGTACCCAGCAACTGTCCGAGATCCTGGGCGTTCCCGTCGACCTTGACCAGTTCATCCAGTCCCACACGCCGATGCAGGCATTGGCCGAGTACTACGAGACCGTCCTCGTCGTTGGAGGCGACGGATTCACCATCCGCCGCGTTGCTGAGAACTACGGCTTCAAGAACGTCTTCGTGCCCAAGGACATCCAGGCCTGGGACCCCACCATCTCCCCCTGGAGCAAGCTCACCCCCGAGGAGAAGAAGGAGGCCCGCATCGTCGACTTCGACAAGATCAAGTTCGACGCCATCCTGGTCTTTGCCGACTCTCGCGATTTCATGACTGACACCCAGGTCGTCATTGATCTTCTGATCGCCGAAGACGGCAAGATCCGCACCAAGGCTGAGGATCCCGTTGCCAGCCGCATTCCCATCTACTTCTCCAACGGTGACTTGCTCATGCCCACTGAGCACAAGGGCACTCCCCGTCTTACCATGGGTGCCTTCCGTATCGGTCTCGAGGCCCAGTACAAGGCCCTGACCGGTGTCGACCTCGAGCGTGTTGTCTACGGTAAGCCTGAACTGGCCACCTACAAGTACGCAGACGAGGTTATGGCCTCCTGGATGGAGGAGCTTCACGGCGAGAAGAGACTGCCCGACAACGTCTACATGATCGGTGACAACCCGCAGTCCGACATCATCGGTGGAAACATGTACGGCTGGAACACCTGCTTGGTCCGCACCGGTGTCTTCCAGAGCAAGGAGCCCAACGACCCCAACAACCCCGCCAGCTTCGGTGTGTTCCCTAACGTTCTCGAAGCCGTCAAGGCCGCGGTCCGCAAGGAGCTGGGCGACGACTTCCAGTTCAAGTGGAACCCCAAGATCAACCCTGTCACCCACGGTGACGGTGCCTCCGCTGTGGAGTAAAAACGGTCATCTCCAGCCGAATTTACACCTTGCATTTCCCAGGCGTTCTCATTTCTGTCTCCTAAAATAAACGGGTGTTATGTTGTGACGACCGTTACTTGATGCCAAATTGTTTCCGGGTTCTACTTCAGACCTACCGATACCTTTTGTTTTGCATGAATTATTAGAATACGCCTAGAGTGGGGATAGCGCGTGGAACTGGATTTCCCACTTGTCTTTCCTATCTACAGCACCCAGTCGACATGACATGGGCTATCTTACAATTAGATTTCTATCCTTGATGCCGAATTGATTTATGGTTCATCTATCATTTCCCATAGTAGTCCTCTGTAGCAGTACGCATGACCTGAGTGTAGTCACCAATTCGTGTTGTCGATGCCGGGCGGGCCGATGACATCAAACCGACCAGTCTCGACTCGCTTCTGAGAACATCGATCTCAAGAATCCAGTTTTGATCCCCTCGTCCCCTCCCGGCGACGAGCTCCCACGAACAGTCTCTTTCGATGAAATTCGCTGGATTCTACGCTCGTAATCTAAACAGCCATTTCCTGGATCCGGCGCCGTCGTGTCGTGAAGATGAATGAAGAGTGAAGACCGTCGACGTATCCATGACGGGACGTCCGTTTCCGGTGGCGAACCCATCTCGGCCCAAGCCGAGCGCCCAGCCCGATCCGTGCATTTTCTTAATCGGGCTCGCTCGGGGGGCACACTGACAGCAGAAAACTCTGCTGGGGTAAGAACTTTTTCATTTTTCAATATTTTGTTTCTGTTCTGTTTTTGCTCCTACATACCGCTACTGTGGCGCGAGCTGATATGGCATGTTGAATCGCCACTTCATACGTCTGTATGTATGGATGTGCGGTTGTTCTAGAAGCCTAGTGGAAGGCTACGTGAAGCCGAGTAAGACCTAGTTAATTCTCTAACGGGGAAAGAGAAGAAAAGAAAGGGAGGAAATTTTCTGATCCTTGTCCCTGGCCCTGCTCTGCTCCTGCTCCCTGCTGCACTCCCTGCTCAATGAGGCGTATTTTATCATCATTATCTGTTCATTCGTATCTAATGAAATGTTCTTACGGTTCGCCTCCCTGTTATTATCGAATGGTAATCTAGCCTAGTTAGTTAGCTGGAAGTAATGTGATATCGAGATTTCGATTCGAATTGTGGTAGTTACCGTTAGTTACCTAGTAGGTAGAGTAAAGTACTGTACGTGGTATATTGAAGAAGACTATGGTAATGACGTCGTCGACTTTAAGCTTTTCATGCCTCCTTGGCCTTACTTTTCCTCTTTTAGAATGGCTACCTACCATAAGTACCTAAGTACCTAGTACATACAACGGTTGGAATGCGCCTGTATTTGGGCCAGATTATGAGACTAGTCTAGAGTAGAGTAGATGAAGTAGAGTAGATCGCTCGCACCCATGGGAGAGTAATGATACCTAATTTTACGAGTGGTGTAGACTTTTCTTTTTCGTTTGTTTTTACCTCTGCGGCACGAGGGAGGGCGAGGAGTGGCCAATGCGAGGATACGAAACGTCCGCCTCGCTCGCTTGCTTCCGCTTCCACATCGCTTGTTTGCTTTCATTCTCGATTTTGATTTTGATTTTGATTTTGATTTTGATTTTTTTTCTGGGATGAGAGGACTAGTTATCGGTGGTGGCGAGTAACTGGCTATCGTTGCTGCAGTCTACCTGCCATAGGGTATACCATCGTTAGTTACTCGTATACGTTAAAGAGTAATCGGTAAATTACTCGTTAGCTAACTCAAACCTGTACTTTACTTGTTTTTACTAGCTGTACCATTCTGTAGCTCGATAGTACCTGTGTATGTGTTATGGTATTGAGGAAGTTCTTTTGTCGGTGTAGAGTAATTCCTTCTCCTTGTTCAGGTATCGTGATACTTTAGAGTCGGGTGGGGTTCCCCAGGAGTATGCGGTATTATGGGTAGCATATAAGTCTGTATCGTTATTGTACATATCCACCTGAGGCGGAGGACTAAACACACGAGACACGCCATCCAACTATCAGGTATCTCGTATACAAATCAAACAAATTAAAGAACGCAGTACCTGCTTGTTCGATGCCTGACTACTTTTTGACTGTGCCAGAGAATAAATCAGTGTATCTGTCGGTTTCTCGACTGCGATGTATGTACATAGGTATGACAGCTAATATAGTGTTGATGTGCATAGTTAACTAATACTTGAAAATCGCATCATTAATTTGCCAGAGTCGGCTGCGTCTCTCATCTCATCCGTAGTGTGCTTTCAACTGCCTAGTATCAGTGTCATTCATACACACAATTTCTGCATTAGAGCCAGTCAACAGTCGTGAGATAAAGAATACTAACTATACTGAAGTCGTAGTGTACATGTAGTGTATATAGAGTATGCATATCCGCGCTGTAGCGGGTCTCGGCGTCGCGCTTAACGGAAATGTGCGTGCGCAGAAGGACCCCATTCCGGATATGCAGAACGGGCTTTTCCGTCGGGAGCGAACATGGGGTCATGTGATGAGTGCCAGGAGGCTAGATCGGTTGAATATTACCATCGTCTACTTATTAAATACAGCGTATACGAGTATGTTTATAGGTTGCTAAGCTAGCTACGCGGTAGTATAGTTGATGACTTGGGATAACTGTTGGATATGGCACATGATGCGTGGTATAAATTGGAGTGATGGAGTAGAGGGGTTGAGTCAGTAGGTGTATTTTGGGCAGGCTATTTTAGTCAAGCAGAGGAAGAGTAAATATAGAACTGAAAGATATTTCTTCAGGCTGAATCCTTAAATTGTTATGACGAGGAGTTAGTCGTAGAGGGAGATTTATACCGCTACATAAGAAACACAAGCATAGTATACGGAGGATATAATCAGCCAGTCTCGATATCTATGAAAAGCTAAATACAAGTAGTGACCAGCGGGATATGAGGTTATTTCTGGTAGAGTCGCAGTGATATGTATTGCTTATCTTCAGCTATTATCTCGGCTTGTGCGTAAGGTAACATCATCGATCCAGAGTTCGGGCGAGGGCGTCTGGCATATGTTAGATCTATGCGATGGAAGAGACATATGCCGATGTCTCCAGCCTCCGTAAAGAATGAAGCGTTTCAATAGCTATTGAAGGTCAGCATATGCACCCCATATAGACCATATCACTTACTTCTGTCCCGCAATGACCTCCGCCTGTGTCGTTGCGTCGATCGGGGTTGGCAGCTATCAACGACAGTATAATTGCATCCCTGCAAAGCTGTTGGGATTCTTGATTTCGTCGTGGTGCTCGATTTACTCTTGGGCCAAGAACAGTACTGTGCTGAAGTCCAGTTGGGTCGCTCTTTTTCGAGTTCTTCGAGCAGTAGTATAGTAGCACACCAGGGAGTAATGGTGGGTTTGAGATTGTTGATTTTTTGCCATGCTTTGTGGTAGGCGACAACAAATTGTTCAATAGAACCATATTGGTGACGACATGTCCTCATTGTTGATTTCCATACAATCTTGAGTTCTTACCTTTCGAATAGCATGAACCATAACTATACAATACAAGCATTATATGAGACCTATACCGAGTAAATTTGTTGCCTTCAAGACTAAGAGGTTGGTAGCGGTTTCGTCGGACGTATCATACCACATTGCAGAATCGGACCTGCTTTGAAGGGCTCGTTGCCTTCCCTTATACTCTGCCTGGGGAGAGAAGATAAAAGAAGGAGAAGAAGTTGATGTTGCCGGTACCAAGAGTTTGTTTGGTAATAAAACCTTTCCAAGGTCTGGTGCATTTGATAATGGGACTTGCCCATTTTGCAAATTGCTTTTTTTGTTTGGAGTCATTTTTTTATTACCCCAACATCTTGTCGCATAACAAAATATTGTTTTGTTCTAATTTTTGTCGAGTCCCAATCGGCTTGCCTTAACAAGGCTTGTGGAGGGGTGAAAGACGCCTAAATAGCCCCCTCCCTCAGGTCTGTATTCATTAGGTTTGGGAGCGCTTGAACCGCATTACATGCCATCTCCAACTCGAAGAACGAATGCCAAGACTGTCGCAGCAAGTGATTGCATGTCATTCGCATCATTTATCGCCCACAGGGATAGCGATTCAGTCGCAGAGGTCTGCCGCTGGTGGGTCAGAAACCTCAGGTACCTTCTGTCGAGGGTACCCAGCGTCAGGTAGACCTCCATCCCATTCTGATTTGAGTGGAGTGGCTGTATTGGTCACGTAGCTGGTAGCTTCATTCTGTTCAAAAACGAGAAGAGCTTTCTGCATACTCGCACAGTGCCGTAGATAAGACGTTCTAGAGCATTTCGGAACTTCAGAAACCAAGACATTATGTCCTGGCTTTCTCGCCATTCTCGAAGCGCCGAAGCTTTGACATGTGGAAAGGGTGCACCCGTTAGGGCTCGATAATAGACCAACAAAACATACTATAATCTAACCCAAGTTAGGTTATCTCGCCAGGACGGGAATGAGAGACAGGGATATTGAAGAACATTCTTCCACAAAGCGACATAACCTTAACCGTTCAGTCTTCGATATTTCAAAAGTATTTGCGGTTTTAGTTACGAAATATGATCAAGCAAAAGATGACAGCTCGACGAAGTAACCCAACATCTAACAAATATCTAGATATATTTCCTGATAGCTGATCCAGTCCTGTAACGTGCGTTCTCGCCTGGTCCTTGTATTTGATCCTGCATATGGTGTATGGGGCTTGCAAGCGCTCTCTTTCTAAGTATCCACCGATCGATCTTTTTCACTGTCGACCGTTACCTTCCCGTATATGTCTGCTGATGGCTGGGTATCAGGCGTTCTCTTGTTTTGCGGACGAGAAGATAGAATGACAAGAGACGAGACAGACAGGAGCGCCGTGACATCTGTGCTACCATCTGCTGGATTGGGACAGCCGTACTTGTTGACCTACTGTTCTAAGTTCCTGACGATATCCCTCATTGCCTTCATATCCGCCGGCATCTGCTCATCGTAGTAACCTGTGGCTGGCACACCTTGTAATTGTGCGGTAGAATCGGCAGCTCCTGACACGAAATTCTGTCGATATCCTCCGTAAGACTTGACCCATTGTCCAACAATGGTGTTGTAAGTTGCTGTAAGGACTTGGACCCGTCCTGACAAGATTGGTAGAAACATCCATGCGTAGGATGACTTTTCATGGGTTCCCTTCGTTGTCCAAGTCGTATCGTGGACGCGGTTGTAAGCTGCAAAGAGGCATGTGCACCCATTACAGGACATTTCGATAGGCCGATGTATGTGTATGTCTTGGGTATATCTTTATTCTTGTGGTGGGCATTTTCGATTGCTGCCAGTAATTTCGTTTCGCAGTGGACGATAACGTCTCTGGAGATAGCTTCTTGAGCCATGTATATAGTGTCGGCGTTTATTACCTCCATGTCAAGAACTTGGCTTTCGTGGAGCTCAGCAGGCATTATTAAAACACGTAAGACTTTCATGATTTCGTCAATTTCGAATATCCCTCGTCAGGTGGAAGTCTTATCTTTAGGCCAGTCTAATAAGAAATTCGACCTGGAGTGGAAGATGACTGCTGAAGCTACGACCAATCATCGCCTAAGCTATAGATATTTCCTGTATAGAATATAAACGAAGTAGCGATGGACACGTAAGAAGGTTGGCATTAGAAGGAGGAATGGAGTTGGCAGATATTAAGGCAGGGTATTTATAAGAAGAGACCACTGTGCCAGTGATGAATGGAACCGCGGGAATTTGTACGCAGCGAGTCAATGGATGGACGGTGCCGTCCATCTGGTCTTCATTGTTCGATGTGATTAACTGGAAACTCAATGTGGAAGGGAATACGCGTATGCAGCAGAGGAGTGTGAAAGAGAGCTGTTTCAGTATGGACGGATGAATGCAGGACGGGAATACAAAGTCGTCACTGCGGATCTTGCGGGACTGACCGCGGATCAAACGGGAGTCGTATCATGATGGAGTATTGACTCAACCTGGACCGCATATCCGTGATCGATTGAATATTAGAATCGTATATCAGTGAAGAGAAGTATCTATTATTCTAGAACATATCACTATGGCGTAGATGCAAGCTCCTTCCACGGCTGGAAACTGGAGTCTTCTTGACTGGTTCGAGTGGTTTGCTAGGTTGTACCCTTGATGTCTTGTACGTAGTAGCTCTATTCTATCGGCACCATAGAACACGTACCATATTCTGGACTCTGGCGTTGCCACGCTATAATGCTTCTTACCAGTTGTGGTGTCTGGGAGATCAGGTGATCGACCCCATGATTGTCAGGCACGTATCTCGACTAGTACTTCCCTCCTCATTAGCGTTACCGGTTTGTGCTCCGTGGATGGAGTAGTAGTACCAATGGCACTCTCCGGAGGACGGGCTGCCGACTTCCCGTTTGGGCATGTTCTGGTAACTTTCGGCTCTCCTCGCTCAACACGATGATTTCCATTGCTAATCGAATACAGAACACATCAGACAGGTCCAATGAGGATATGGTCATCAGCAAATGGACACGCTGTCACCGACAAGTTCGTAGTGCACGTTCCTGGCCGCAGTGCAGGCGGTGCTCAGGTGACCGGATCAGAGAGGCGGGATCGACAGCGGTCTTGGCGGTCTGGATCTGGGGCGTCTGGAGGAATGGAGGATTGCCTCTAACAAGCATATTGATGTCTAGTATCTACTCCTACAGCATGCATGATGACCCTGGCGCCACTTCCCCGCAACCAGGAAAAAGAGGAGAATACGGCGGATGGTTGGGATGGATAATGATACTCCGTCTGGAAGCGAGAAACAGAGGAAGAGGAAGAGTAGTAGCTGTTAGGTAAGCCGAACAGAGGCAGCCAGTCAGCAACGTGGCCGCGTCCGGGGTAGCTCCAGCGCTAATTTAGGGCCCATACTTATACTAGATTTATTCCATGATTAAATTGTTATATTATTTGTGTTGAGAGAGATAATATTATAATAATTATTATGGTAATAGTAGACGGTTCATGCATACTCAAGGTCACAGCAGAATTGTCTGTTAGTTTAGAGGGAAATCAGAAGGAGAAGGAAAACAGGGGAAAGACAGTGGATAGGCACGGCGGGACGGTTTTCGATTAGGTCACAGAATGCTCCCGCCAGGAAAAACGGTCAGCCCAGCAGTTTTAGCATCCAGTTTAGCATCTTTGGCTCAGCAATAGTCTGTGGATGCTTCTAGAGTATCCGCTGAGGTTCTCATTGTCATATTTATCGTGGTGATCTGGATGCGACAATTCCTAGCAGTACAGCAGTAGTATTACTCCATACTCTGTATAGAACCAATGGCCCCGCCCGTTCATCAGATATGACACCATAGGAATAGTAGATAGCAGCATCACACAGCATGACCGTAGTATCCATCAGACTCGACGTACAAGTGCGTATGAATGAACCGGCCAAGACAGTAGATCCCGATGGATACTATCATCGCATTGTGTCTCTGACATGGAAAAGTCTAGTCTGACTGTCCAGTAGATAATCTCGTCGATCCGACAGGGGTTCCGTGCACGCCATCACATCATCGCCGCTTTCATCCTGATAGTCGATAACCTGCCATAGTCTACAGTCACTGCAACAGATCCGATCAACGCCATCTCCACCATCTCAAAATAGTCTAGATATTCAGAGCACAATTCTCCCACGGTCCCTGCCGTCGCCGTGCCAGTCTCGGAGCGAGTGGCCACCCATGGCGCTGCCTCCGTCGGGCTCCAGCTTCCGCCGCGCTGGGTCCATTTTTTGCCCGCCCAGAAATTTCATCGCAGCATACAGCAGTAGTTCGCTGCCTTCTCTTTTCCTTCTTTTTTCTTTCTGTTGTCCTTTCTCTATTTGACTGTTTCCGCACAATCCACCCTCGAATCATCATCCCCGTTGATCGCCCCGGGCGTTCAGTCAGCAGTCGCGCCGCTGCAGACATCGCCAAAGTCGTCCATCCACCCGCCGCTTTCTGTGACTAACAGCTATTCCACCCTCGAACCATCTCCTCCTTTTCCCCCTCACATAGCTCACCTCACCTGGCGCCATTCTGGTGACACTCCAGACCTGCAGCTGCCATCCGGGGAAAGCCTCGTGTTGCTGGTCCACGGCGTCGTTGCCGTCTCGACGTCCTTAAAGGCGGCTGCCGCCTCCCGTCGCCATCATGGACCTGGCCGCGCCGTCTGCTGCTTCACGCCCGAAGCCAACCTTGTCGCGCTTCACTACGACCTCTGTCGCCGACTGCTGTCGCCAGGATCACTCCAGGGACTCGTCGCCGCATTCTTCGCATTCCCCGGCCTCCCAGTCGCGGACCAGCAGTCGCCGCCCATCGTTTGGCTCCATCAAAGAAGACGTCACAGGTACCGCTCCCGACAAGACATGAACACAAGAGAGAGAAAGGAAAGAAGATAGAGGATATAGCTCGATCAGATGCTAACGGCTCTCCTGCAGGCATCGCCCAG
Source organism: Paecilomyces formosus (assembly GCA_029606185.1). Lineage (NCBI taxonomy): Eukaryota > Fungi > Ascomycota > Eurotiomycetes > Eurotiales > Thermoascaceae > Paecilomyces > Paecilomyces formosus. The sequence goes on from JAPVCB010000026.1 coordinate 1,590,600, forward strand.
TCGTTCGTGGATACGGAGCCGCCACTGCCATCCGACGGGAAAGCCGCACCCACCTCACCCACCACGGAGCTGGATATGCAGGCCCCGGATTTCTGCTGTCCATGCGGGGGATTCCTGGGCTGGAAGCAGATCCGGCTCGGGGGGAGGAGCTTGAGTCGGAGCTACAGTGACCTGCGTTTTCTCGGAAGCACCCAGTCCAAGGGCTGGGCCTGGGAGATCCCCAAACCACCCGCGCCCCAGAAGACGGAGAAAGAAGTGGCCAGGACAGAAAAGTCAGCGTTGGAGAAGCTGCCGGCGGAGGTATTGGGTATGGTTCTGTTTGCATGGCTGGTATCGGAGGATACGACTAATCTAACTATCTACAGATCAGATCATCTCGAACCTGGCCCTCGACGTCCCGCCAAATGGCTATACGCCGCGCAATGTCGACCTCATCGCGTGCCTGCTGACCTCCAAGACGCTGCACGCAGCCACTCTCAGCGTCCTCTACCGCAACATCACCATCCCGCATTCCATCATCTTCTCCAAGGCGCTCAATCACATCTCGCAGTATCCCGCCCTGGGCACCCTCGTCCGGCGTCTGGACTTTTCGCATTTTACTTCCGTCGGCCTGGGACGGACCAAGCAGATGAATGTGGAGATCCAGAATCTCACCGCCAAGACCCTGCTGAAGTGTCTGGATCTGCTGCCGTATCTGAAAGAATGTCTGCTGCAGGAGCACGTCGAGACGGATATCGACGTGCCCGTGCTACGGAAGTTGTTTACTGGTCTGCCCAACCTCCAGGCCGTGGATTTCTGCGGTTGTTCCACCCAGGCCTTCTCCGCGAGTTTTGTCGAGGCGCTGATGGAAGGTCTGCGGCCGGTTCTCCCCATGCTGAAGCGCGTCTCGCTGCACGAATGTAGCAGTCTGCCGGCAGTGGCCTTTGAAATCCTGCTGCCCCGCCTGGTCAATGTCACCCATCTGGACCTGGCTCATACCCAGATCACAGAGGCCGCTCTGTTTTCGATCCCGGACACCGCTCGCATCACCCACCTGAACCTCTCGCGGTGCTCACGCCTCACCGGGCCGAAGGTGGTGGAATTTCTCACCACCCATCCAGCCGTCTGCGAGTCGCTCGTCTACTTGAATCTCCAGGTGGACATCTCCCGCTACAGACTCCTGGACAGCGACGACGTCACGGCGCTGCTCCCCAAACTCCCCTCCACCCTGCGTTCCCTCAATCTGGGCGGCGCAAGAATCTCCTCTGAGCACGTCCCGGCCCTCATCCCACTGACCAAGCATCTGGAGGAGCTTGGCCTGGGCTCTGCGGACCTGTCTCTGGCCGATATCAATTCCTTCTTTGTTCCCCCAAAGCCAGCCCCACCCCCATCCCCAGAAGAAGCCACGGACGAGCCCCCAACTCCAGTGGTCGAGACGCCCTGGGTCCCGCCGACGTTGCACTATCTCGACCTGACCAAGGTGCCCGCAGTGACTCTGGCTGCGATTTTCAACACCAACGCGTGCGTCCTGATCGCCCTCCAGACCCAGCCGCTGGAAGTGCTGGAGTTTGGCGACAAGATCATCACTCTGCTGCGGGAGCGCACCAGCACCCGGGCCAAGATTGGTTGGGCGGTGCGCGAGCTGGGCCGTCGAGGATGGTTTGTGCGAGAGCCATCCGGGGGCCAGCGTGCCGCGGATGACGGATCGCGCTGGTGGAAGATGGGCGCCCGATGGTGGGGGATGAGGAAAATCCCTGTCGCCGTGGGCGACGTCGGAGGCATCTACGGACACTACATGTTTAAAAAGTGAGTTTCGACACATGATTAATGATTGATCTTTGCATCGCACTCCACTCAGCGAATTCTTTCGGTTGGTCTATGCATTTCCAAGGGGCCACGCTTGTCTTGATACCATTTGATATTACGGACGAAATGCATGTGTACTGTTATGTGCTTTATGGAGCGGGCAATTTGGTTTCTCAGGTTCGGGTCAGGGACGTGGAGTTGCATAGCAAGCGTGCGCCTTACCGTTGTATCACCTGTACATCCATGTATATTGCTATATTGCTATTCTATTGTTCGGGTATGGGAGGCGGTTTGTTTTCATTGGCGTTTGACGAGATGATATGACAGCCATGATACAGAATGATATGGTTTATACATAGTCAGAATTCATGTGCAAATCGTAGCGTTGTACTGTAGTGTCTAAGCTGTGCCTTGGTAGTCTATAGATGATATACTCGGCAGTGCTGGATCGACCGATCACGTGACCCTACAAGCTTTCAAGCTTTGGAAGGCAGCTCGGAGCTCACTTTGGCCGCATCACATCCATCGACCCTCGACACTCCCCGACGTCTGCCTCGCGAGGGACCCCTCTCCAGATGGGCGGAGTTGTCGACCACGCCCGGGACAGTGACAGCTGTCGATTTCGATCACGATGGCGTCTGCGCCGCGCGGGTTGGCGGCGTACAAGAAGAAGGATGGCGTCCTAGCCATGGCGAAGGATGGCAAGTCGATCACCTGGACGCCGGCGGCGGGCGATGCAGCCGGGATGGTGACGATTGCAGTTGGGAATATCACCAGTACGTCTCTCTTAGTTTCACTGGCCGATGCAGTGTTGGACTGCGGTGCTACACTTCTCGTAACTATATACAGGGCTGATAAGTCATGATAGATCTACAGCAAACCCCCGCCAGTAACCCGAAAGTGATGCTGAGGGTTTTCGCTCAGTTGCCCACCGCCGCCGCGCCCGAGCAGTATGTCTTTTCCTTTACGAACGGAGCCAACGCTCGTCCGGAGGCGGATACGATTAAAGACGCCCTCAGCGCTGCTATCCAGGCATCCAAGGCCGTGCCCACGCCTGGCGCTGGCACGGACGGCGTGTCGCCGGCGATGGCGATTGCAAGCGCGCTGTCGTCGGCAGGATCAGGGAAGAGTCCGTGGGACGACGACAACAGGCTCAAGACGGACATCGAGCTGCAGCAGTCGCTGCTGAAGGCGGATGCGAATCTGCAGCGCATGTTCATGGAGGCGTCGCGCACCAAGCCGGAGTCGATGCCGCCACCGCAGTTCGTGTCGTCGTTCTGGTCGACGCGGCTGCATCTGCTGCGGGCGCATGCGATCGAGCGGGCCCAGACACGGGGCTCCTACAACGTGCTCTCGACGCTGAAGCCGCGCGTGGAGGATAACGTGACCAAGTTGAACATCAGCAAGGAGCAGATCCAGCTCATCTTCAACCAGCATCCGCTCGTCAAGCGCGTGTATGATGAGAACGTGCCCAAGTTGAGCGAGCAGCAGTTCTGGTCGCGCTTCTTTCAGTCGCGGCTGTTTAAGAAGTTGCGCGGCGAGCGCATCTCCGAGAGCGATCCGACGGATGTCGTTTTGGACAAGTATCTGAAAGCAGATGAGAATGCGGAGCGCAGTCTCGAAGCGCATGTGCCTCATATTATTGACCTGGCGGCCAACGAGGTCAACCATAGTCAGAAACAGGGCAATCGGCCGGATGTGGACATGAGACCGACGACGTTGGATAAGGTGCCCATTATCAGGTCGTTGAACAGTCTGAGTGAGAAGATCATGGCGAATGTTGCGCCTGCTGATCGGGACCCGTCGGCGCCGGTGGGCATGGATGAGGAGACGTACAATGAGCTGCAGCTGCGGGATCTACGGGGTGACGAGGAACAGAACCGTCTGATGCTGAATATCCGTGACCAGAGCCGATTTTTCTCGCAAGCCAAGGGCCCGGAAGATGAGCAGAGTAGGTTGTTCGCTCAGCAGGATCCGGAGCAGATTCTGGGCACGCTACGCGGTGAAGTTCAGCGCGATCTTCCATCCGACGGGTCGATTCCCCTGGGGAAGCTGGTCCAGCCGGAGGAGGATAGTGATAATGAAGACGGCCCGCAGAGCCAGCAGGTCGGGTCGAAAGCTAATGTGCAGCGTGCCTCTGCGCATATCCTGTCGAATATCCGCGAGCGGCGAGCACAGACGGAGGTTACCTCGTCCTCCGATACATGCGGTCTGCCGAGTAGTCTGTTCGACCGGTTAACGCTGACGCATGCCACGACCACGGAGTTCCTGCACCAGTTCTGGCAGGCTTTCTTGTCCGGCAACCCTGATCGCGCGGGGGAACTCGCGCTTCTGGTCGAGTCCCTCAACCGGGCCGTGGAGCGCATCAAGTCCGTAGTGGCTGACGCTGAGGCTGAGCGACAGGTCGAAGTGGAACGACTGAAGCAGCACGCACGCGACGTCCTGGCTACGACGGGGAAGAAGATCAGGGTCAACCTGGCCGGCGTGCCCGGGGGCGAGAAGGTTGTTAACCAGCTCCTTGGCCCGACGATCAAATCTCTGGAACTCGCCCTGACGAAATACAATGAAGCGTTGGCGGAGGAGAGGCGAGAAGCCCAGTCGAGCACGAGCACGCCGGTTCCTAGCCAGGGATGATCATTTCGTTTTTTCTTCTGTAATGACTGTCACAAAACTGCATTGAGAGGAGTTCTGGACTCACGTCGTTGTTTTCGACTGTATTGTATTATAGATCTATCACGAACATGGACCATGAATTGCAAAGATGCGCTTACTACACCGTCTCGTCACTGTAATAGCACATAACTAGTCTAATAAGTAGTATCATCGGCATGCCGAATCGCCATATTCCAACCATACAATAAGACCAAAATACCACCGGACCTCGGCCCGCCAACTAGCGCAACGTGTTGAACTCCAACTCGACTCGGCCTCAGGAAACTCCGGGGTATGATTAACCAGTTAATATTCCAGCAACTAGACTGCCGCATTGCGATATCTTTATTGCCTTCTGCTGTGTTTATCTTTATTAGATTGTCCTTCGTATAGATATCAGCTGCATTTTAGGACAAGCCATTCCGTTCTATTCCTCTCCCTCTGCGCAGGAGGTGATTGCCAACTCGCCCAGGCTCAGTTCCGACATCCTCGCAGCTTTCCTCGCGCTGCTGCGTTCAAGGCCTGAATGCGGCGGTGATTGTCTCCGGGGCTTTTGCTCTGAACAGAAATTGAATCAATCCAATCCACTCTAGATCCAACAGAGCCCTTTCGACACGACCGACCCGACCCGATTCAAAACACCATGCTCTCCTCCGGCTTCACGAACGCGTCCGTGTCGAAAGCCCTCCTTGTCTACGTGGTGGTGTCATCGATCGCACTCGCGCTCTTCGATTCCAAACACCTCGCGCACATCCAGGTCGTGCCGCATCTATGGGGATACGGCCAGCTCTGGCGCGTCTTCGTCTGGCAGGTGGCGGGGTATGCGAACTCGACGGAGGCGCTGTTCGCGGCCATGCTGGTCTATCATTTACGGGTCATTGAGAGGGTGTGGGGGAGGAGGAAGCTTGCGGTATGTTTGCGCCTGCCTTTGTATATTTGCGTGAGGTGGTTTGGGTGTTTATGCTGTTCTTGTTGTTTGGAAGATCAGAGTGGATGATGGTGATGCTGATACTGATTGACTGCAGACTTTCATAGTTACGACACTTCCATACACGACCATCCTCACGCCGCTGATTCTGTCGCTTGTCGTCCGGCCCCTCTCGCTCGGAACGATCAATTACCTCCCCTCAGGCCCGACGGCGACGATATTCGCCCTCCTCGCTCAATTCCACGCTGCCATTCCGCATACGTTCAAATATCGCATTTCTACATCTACTTCTACTTCCTCCACCGCCGCTGGGCCCTCTTCGACTTCTTCATCGTCGTCTCCCCCAGCTGCATCCTCTGCAACCCCGGCCAAGAACTCCCTCACCCTCCTCCTCTCGGATAAATCAATGACCTACCTCCTCGCGGCCCAGCTGGCCCTATCGCAGTTCCCCTTCACGATCCTCCCCGCGCTGGTCGGATGGTGCGTCGGTGTCGCGTGGCGCGCGGAGATTCTGCCTTTGGGGAGTAAAGGATGGCGAATCCCCGCGTGGATGGTCGGCGAGAAGGAGACGCGGCGGACGATCAGCTCGTTGAATAATGGCAGTGCGGACGCGGAGCGGTATGAGGAGTTGAGGAGGAGGTTGGAGGAGGAGAGTCGGGCTGCGGCGGCGGCGGCGAGTGGTGTTGATGCTGGTGAGAGGGGGAGGGGCCAGAATCATACTCATAATGCTGGAGAGCAGGGTGGGTTGTTGGAAAGGTTTAGGAGGGCGTTTTAGTCTGTTTGTTTTCAGTTGCTTTGGTTGCGTTGCTTTGCATTATGGTGTTGCGTGAGTATAATTAATTGGATTTGGGATTGACACCGGACTTGGATCTGGACTTGGTTGGTATAATGTGTTATTAGCTATTTGAATAATAATGCTGTTGCTCTCTTTTATCTATTATCTATCATTCCTACTCTCTGACATAGGTGGTAATTATCCTGCCCTCGAGTTAAAGAGTAGAATGGCGAAAATATATTTGGATATGCATATACGCGGGGTCCAGTACGGAGTTTCTCCGATAGCTGGACAGATTGTAAGGAGAACAAATACATACTGAGCGTATACTACCAAGACAAAATCTCACTTTAGTTTCGAAGTGAATAAGGAGTAGATATACTATCCCATCCAGCAAGATTCGATCGGATCCGCAATCTCCATCCAACTGGAGACGATCATCATTATTGGCAGTTAAGCCCGTCGGGGAGTCTGGAGAACAGTCCGAACAGCCCCTCACTTGTTCACTTATCAGTTTTGGCGGGGTCTCCTTCTCCCCGCGGGAAACATCTTCAGTTAGATTAGCCATAACGATCGCTTTCTTTCCGTCTTTCCTTTCTCTTCATTGCAATCTCTCGGTTCGGTTCTGTATATTTGTACATACGTATATATCTGCGCTGGTTTGCAGTGATTAGGGAGGTGATCTGTTTTTCCTTTCTTGCTTGCCTTCGGTTGGGTTAGGTATCGAAGGTGAGTCGAGTTCGACCTCGCGATGTTGTATTGTTTCTCAGTCCTGCTATAGAGTTATCTGTTTGCTTTCATGAGTGTGCTTGTTGCTTCGCTGTTGTCTTTGTTCTGCAGGATAGATAGGACGTGACCACTGACAAACTACAGACGCATCATGGCCAGAGCAAAGGTACTCCTCCTGGGTGATATCGATCAGTATGTTGAGTTCTCCGCACTGTCTTCTTTCTGTCATCTACTGTGACATTTCCTAGTTCATGATTGAATTAACTGATTGCCAGCGCGCACGAGTCGTGGTCTTCTCTCGGCAAGATCGCCGACCTGGTCAAGCCGGCCGCGACCAACCGCACTGAATTCATCCAGGAATGCAAGGACGGCAAATTCGACGGCGTCGTTGCTGCCTATCGGACCTTCGGCTCTGTTGCTATCACCGGTCTCGTGGATGAGGAGTTGGTCGCTGCGCTGCCGAAGTCGTTGACGTATCTTGCTCATTGCGGTAGGTTCTCTTCCTGAACAATGTATACCGGCATTGATATGATATGACTACGATCTGACACACCACAGGAGCCGGCTATGACCAAGTCGACGTGCACGCATGCAGCGCGCGAGACCCCCCGATCAGAGTGTCTAATACCCCCACGGCAGTCGACGATGCCACCGCCGACGTGAACATGTTCCTGATCATCGGGGCGCTGCGCAACTTCAACACCGGCATGCACGCCCTCCGCGAGGGCAAGTGGCGCGGCGTTCCTGCGCCCCCACTGGGTCACGACCCCGAGGGCAAAGTGCTGGGGATTCTCGGCATGGGTGGAATCGGACGCAACCTGAAGAGAAAGGCAGAGGCCTTCGGCATGAAGGTCATCTATCACAATCGTCGCGAACTGAGCGAGGAACTGGCCGATGGTGCCAAGTATGTCTCGTTCGACGAGCTGCTCTGCACGAGCGATGTGATTAGTTTGAATTTGCCGCTGAACGTGAGTTCTGCACGCATTCGATGCTAGTTATATTATCCAGATACTAATATGCCACGGCAGAAAAACACCCGCCACATCATCGGCAAAGACGAGTTCGCGAAGATGAAGAACGGCGTCGTTGTCGTGAACACTGCCCGTGGCGCCGTCATGGACGAAGCTGCCCTGGTTGACGCGCTTGGTAGCGGAAAGGTGTTCTCCGCCGGCCTGGATGTTTTCGAGGAAGAGCCAAAGATCCATCCAGGCCTGGTGCGGAATCCGAATGTGCTGTTGGTACCGCATATGGGAACGTGGACGGTGGAGGTGAGTGCTTCTTCGCTTCTCCCCTTATTCACGTTAACTAATATCTCTCAGACGCAAACCGCCATGGAAGAATGGGCCATCGACAACGTCCGCGCAGCTCTCGAAACTGGGAAGCTGAGGAGTCCTGTGCCGGAACAGGAGAATTTGTAAATCGGTCTTGCATTTAACGTATATAGAACGGGTTGGAACGTAGGATATAAAGGGAACCTTTACATAGTTATGTATCAAATGGAACATTGTAAGAAAATTAAGACCACGATGAACTTGGACAGAAATTTACACAAAAAAGTGAAAGGATTCCTGCGACGATTATTGTGATTGTCGATACCATCTATCTGTCTTCGTTCCGTTGTCGAAAGTCTGGGGTAAGGCATTATTAGTATGTTTAGCAGTCAAGGGTTCCTACGCGCCCCGCCACGCTAATGTTTACCTCGTAAGAACTAACTACTTAGATCGGTGTTCCCCTGCATCCATTGGTCACCACAGCCTCCCTCTAGGTCGACAAATTGCAAAGCACAGCCTCGTAGTATATAACTAACGCTAATCCTCGATTAAACCTCCCCTCCTCGCCCCCACACTATCCTCGGTATGATATGACTCGTGTTCTGTTTTTGTGCCTATCTGTGAAGAAAGAATTTGGTAACGATGTCCGGACTCGAAATCGTGGGCATCGCTGCGAGTATCATCCAAATCGCCGATCTCGGTGCTAAGCTGTCGGTTAAACTGTGCGAATTCTACCGCCAAATAAAGAGCGCAAATCAGTCTCTCGAGAGTCTTTCAAGCGACGTTGCGATTACCTGCAGCATCTTGCGAGAACTAGGGGAGAATCTCAAACAGGATGAAGAGACGAAGCTATGCTCCACTGGAGCCTTTCATACGGCGCAGGAGGTCCTCAGGGAATGCGAATCGGTGTTCACCCAGATCAGGAATACCATCGAAGTGCAGGCACAGGAACAGGATCCTTCGAGGAATCGCTTCTACCGAGCATTCCGCAAAGTCGGAATTGCGTTGATCGAGAGGGATCTGCTCGGACTCAGGGGAAACTTGGACCGACTCAGATCGACAACGCTGCTGCTTCTTAATGTGATTATGTATGCCGGACAGGTTCGAAGGTAAGGCCTCTTCTTACCTAGTCGTATTCGACTGGAACGAGTCCATCTAAGTAACTAATTGTAGCCACGCGGGAACTGCGATCCTCCAGCAACAGCGAGAAATGATCGACATGCTCATGAAAGAGAAAAGAGCCAATGATGAGAAGTTCAATCAACTTCAACAGACTATGCAAATAGCGAGGAGCGGCACGTATATTCTACCCGTGCTTGACATCAACGGGTCTATGTCAAATGAGACTCCATCTCAGCTGGACCAGTTTCCCCAGGAAGTTCGACAATACTATCACCTGGTAAAAGCGCTTTTTGCCCACATCGATGCATATGAGTCAACTATTGAACAGTGGCAGCATCTAAGAATTCGTGACGGTGTTGCTAGGATCAATTTGGACGAAGTCTCATATCTAGCCAGTCGACATGGGCCGAAGGTGCATGAACTTTTCAGTGGACCATATTTTCGACCTTCGGGCCCTGGCATAATGGGTAATACGGCCATAATTTCAGGAATGATGTCAAAGAAGAGGGGAAGACCTGCTCGTGAACGAAATTCACGGGCTTTGGTGAACGGGGCTGCTTCCCGCATTGAACTGCAGCGTACAAGGCAAGAAGAGTCATCGGATGTTCTTTCAAAGAGAAGCAATGTTGAGTCGCCCGTCCCATCAAGAAACGACCCGCCAGGCGCGGCACCTGTATTCGAAGAGCCCGATTCTCCCTCGCCGTTTGCACTAGAGCACCGCAGAAGTTCCGCAGCAGAGCATAGACCCCGTCGCGCATACTCTGTAGATACACCTGACGACGACGATATCAATAATATTTTGCAGCTTCGCTCACGAGATGTTTCGACATCCCCTTCAGGTTCTTCAGACTCTGAGGGCAGTATGAGATTACGTAGGAAGAGACGGAAAACAGTGGGAGATGACCCACAAGAAATTATGACTGAACCAAGCCATGCCACAGTCGACACAACGGATAATCAGGACCGACACGGCGCGGGAATGTCTGATCTCTTAACTCGGGGAAAACAGACTGATATTGATAATACCGTGGACACTTTGGTCCTTATGTGGACAACGCTTGACAAAAATGATCTGTTGACTTGATCCTACCCCAATCTGTCTTCGTAGGAGAGGAGATCATGTGCTGTGTGTAGCCTCATTTTGGAAATGAAAGGCGCACTTTGGAAGTAGGAGCCGTTAATCCTTTGTTTCTTTTTTGTCTCTATCTTCCCTCTATTTCTCTTCGGCTGCATTCTGACTCGAATATTGAAGCTCCGCCAGGGTGCTAAAAATCAATTAAATAAATAATCTGCTTGGTTATCACGCGAATACAGTCTATTTATATACATAGTTACCGCCTCTGTTATTTCCAAAATTGTGACACACGCTAGATAAACAATAACTACAAAACTAGTACGGCCAGATCTCCAGGTACGTCGGATGCAACCAACTGGATTGATTAAGCGATTTCCCTAATTAGTTTTGATATTTCTCAAGAAACTGATATACGTAGATCTAGATGGCTTTGAACATCTCCGGTCATTTCGAAGAGACACAAATCTCAACCACATACGGCAACACTGTTGTCCGCCGACGGTACGACGACGGCCGAGACTGGGCTCTGAAGAACAAGCCGAAGGATTTCTTCAACAAATCCGAAGCAGACATGATGCAATACGCATCGAGTATGGGAGTCAAGGCACCTCAGGTAAGAGGCTGCGTCGATAATGCACATGATGACGATTTCATCATCATGGTCAGCGATTTCGTTCCAGGTGACACGCTTCTCGATGCATGGCCAAGAATGGATAATTCCCAACGTTCTTCGATAAAGGCCCAACTTAAGGAGCAGTTGGATCTGATGAGGAAATGCCAGATGTCGTATATTGGCAGAGTTGAGAAGCAGGCTTTTCGCAATGTTTTTGATCCGATTAGGTTCTCTTTTGCTGGACCTTTCATGTCAGAAGGGGAGTTTGATACGTGGTGTCTTTCACGGATTAAAGGGGCTGCTGAACGGTAGAAATGGAAGGCTTCTCTCATGTTAGGTGGTGGTGGATATTCGAAGGGGTTTGTCCTCACTCATGGGGACCTGTTCCCTCAGAATATTATTGTCCATAATGGAAAGCTCATGGGGATCGTGGACTGGGAACATAGTGGCTTTTCCCCGGAGTACTTCGAATATGCTGTTGCGGTGTCCCAGCATTGGTATGAAGGCGAAGAGTGGTGGAGAGATGTCATTGAGGAAGTATTACCACCATGTTCGAAACGAGATTGGGGTTCGCTAGTGCACTACGAGCAGCCGGTTGGTCGGTGTAAGGTCGGAGCTTACAACATGATGGTTCTTTTGCAATCTGGCGCCTCATTCTGTTATTATAATCATCATTGAGGGACTTCATATTTCCTTACTTTACCCCTAATCAAAAGAGATGGGACGAATTGTTCCAAAACCAGCGAGATTAAGCCGTACCAAGAATTATAGATGTGCAAGTGAAATCGTAGAAAGCATTCAATTGCTCCCGATAATATATGTACATATAGCCGTTGCGTCTTTGGTTAAAAATATATGGCCATGACAGATTCTGCAATATATGCGTCAAGCTTCGAAGGAAAAATACAGGGTAAGCTGAGCATATAATACTCACGACAAAGTGCTCGAACGAGATAATGAACGATTTCAAAGGAAAGAAGAAGTTCGTTAATAAAACATATCATGTATGAATGTAATCTTCCCAGTCTTGTGGGGTGGAATGGAAGTCAATGTAGACTGTCCAGTGACTGACACAAAGTCTATTCGGCCAGATATGATATATATGAAAACATTGTAGGGTATCGACAAGGGATGGTTAAGGAAATATTCATCGCGATGGCGTGAGGTTTCGTATCGTCCGTGGTCCTCTCCCGTTCGTTATGCCAGACGGAGCGTATGCAGTTCTGTGAGCCTGAGAGAGGTTCTGGTGTCGCGGCTTTGGCTCAAGATTCGTTCTAATATTGGCTTCTCTTAATTTACTTTCATTATTTGCACCCCGGTTCTCGCGGTTAGTGCCGAAGCTCTCTGTTTGAGGGTCATTATGAGGATGAGGTAGGAAGCCGGAGTACGGATTGTTCATGCGAAACTGAGACACAGGGTCAGACTGTTTTCGCCCTACTGGCTGATTTCCATGAACAGGCACACTGTCCAGCTCGGCTATCTGTGCTGCAGGTCGTGGCGCATCTCGTCTGTATCTCTCTGACGAACCGGTGGCTATAGGCGGCTTTTGGCTCTGCTTCTCAGGGGTGCTGAAAGGAGAAGCCGCTTCCTCAACAGGCGTAAGTTGCTGCTTTGGCACTGTGAGACTGGAGCTGGAAGGGACTTCCTCGTCCTCGAAGCTTGTTTCGGAGCACTCCGAACAGCGTCTACTGGAGGTTGTCCCTGACGGAGGACGGGACCATCGTCGTGAACCGCGCCATTGACCGTCGAAATGAATGCTGCCAATTCTGGAAGCATGCCGCTGCACGACATGCCCTGGCTGATTCTGAAACGTACCATCTCCAGCTGGCTTCAATTGTTGGCTTGGGGTCCGATACACAACAGGGTTCCGCTGAACGACTCTCCTCACAGTTGGCAAACCATTCTGCTGTCTCTCCTTGGCGTACATCATTGCACGTGGGTCCGCTTGGAGTCTGAAAGCATTTCCTCGTATTGAATCTGGGTGGAAAGGCACTGTGTTCGAGAGCCTGTTGGGAACACTGCTTGGTGTCATTGGCCAACCGGTCACACGTCTCGATCGTTCTACGTCCTCTTCGAAGACCGTTGCATTGCTCTCAGGCCTGGCACCATTCTGTGGATTCGGCCGTTCTGGATCCAGAGTATAATCCGGTTTATCAGGCAGCAGTTGAGATAGAGTACGTCGGGACATCTGGCTCATCGGGGAGTCGCCGTTATCCGTAGCTGGAGAGATGGCCATACCAGCATTCTGCGATCCTCCGGGGGCAACAGAACACACAGTGGGTGAAGTAACGAGCACCAGAGGCCCTCGAGCAGCTGGCTGAAATGGTGACCCCAGCTGTGGCTGTGGCTTCGCGCTACCTCTGTCAGGTCTTGGGTATCTACCTTGGCCTAAACCAGAGTTCCTCATTGACGCGTATAGAAATTCCGGAGGTTCGGTCATAGCACCACCAATTTCAAACCCATCAGATTCCCTTCGTCGCTGCTTGATCTTCCTGATGCAGAAGAATAAAATAATCCCAATAAGAGCCAGGCCGGAGACGCCTGCGGCGACAGAGATTCCAATCACGGCAGGTTTACTGAGGGGGGAAGAAACCGCAGAAGCCGTATTTGATGAACTAGATGCTGCTAATGTCTCTGAGCTGCGATAATTGACAGTAGGCGTCGTGGTTGTTGTTGTAAACATGGTCGAAGTGGCTCGAGAACTTGTAGATAAAGCCGGTGTGTTCATGGTTGGGGATGGCGTAGATGCAGTGGGCAGTGGACACCGCCGTGGACTTGGAGTAGGTGTACCAGTAGGTGTACCTGAAGCTGTCTTTGTCGAAATAATGGTGGCTGTGATTATACCGTGGGTTATGGGAAGAGCCCTAGGCACTGAATCGCAGATGTAGAGGGCTTTTGTCCCCGAAATGACGTCTTGGGGACAAGATGCAATTGTGCAGCGTAGTGCCGCTTCCCCAAGAGTAAACCCGCTTGTCGAGTTTGTTCTGCAGAGACAGTTGCCATCCGTCAGATCAGAGCATGCCATACGTGGATACTGTGAGTGAATGAAATCGTGTACGCAGCACTGAGCGCAGCTGGGGATGATGTCGTTTAGAGGGACTACACCCCGTAATGCCAAAGGGCGCTGAGCCAGACATGATGAGATCGACGACGTGCAAAGTATGAGGAGTGATACACAGAAAAAAGACGGCATACTGTGCGAATCCTGTAAATTGGAATCATGTTAGGCCTGCTCAAATTGCGTTGTTGTTTCTTCAACACCCAACAGAAAACAGTAGGGAGAATTACTGTTTTTGAGAATGGCCTCCCAAGGAGCTCTATTCTGGAGGCAGACGTATTACGGCCTTCGAAGGCAAGATACCTATTGCTCCTCAACGGAGAAACGGGTTCACGCTGCTCCAGAGGCCTTTGAAACCTAGAAACCTAGAACATATCATAATCGTACAGACGCATAAATAACGGAATAGATCGATTTCGCTGGAGTCTATCTAAGGCCGAAAGAAACGAAATATTAAAGGACATGAGGAAACAACAAAGGAAAAGCCAAGTCGAGATAATCTCGACATCTTGAAACCGGCGCCATAGAAGCTCGTTTCTATGGTACGAAGATACAAGGAACCATTGGTACCATGCATCGAGGGCAAGAAGCCAGCAACAACGACAGGACACTGGATCTTCTGTACGCGCCCTGGTTGCATCATGAAACAGCAGGACCTCAGGCTGAAAGGACAGAAGCGGCCGATAGGGGTCGTGGTGCAGCCATCCGTTGGTGGAGGATGAGCGCGAGAGTTGAGGATACGCGCCGTGTGGGCGCTTGCACTGTGCCCGGGTCCTGAACGCTGGTTGGCCAGAGCTCTGGATGGCCTCGGGTCAGGTGACCCAGCACAATTACCTCTTCGGGACGCCCTCGTTGTTTACCTACTCTTGGAGAGATCTCACAATCCTGAGAGGAACCTGACGCTCTCCAGGCGCTCTGCAACGCGATTTAGATAGCGCTGGTGGCGCTACTGGAAACCGAAGATCTCCAAACGACCCATGCTTTCACCGCTGCGCCTTTTGCTGACACGCATGAGCTTCGTACGTACCGTACAATGGTTGATTGTACGACACTACCGGTCGCTAAAGCTCTACGGCCACGGCGATCGCCCAGGGGCTTTGACTCCATCTGGCCCCCAACTCAGATCTACATGAGCTACGCTACTAGTGTTCTAGGCCGTAGGATATCATCAAGTACTGGCAGGAAGAGTGATTTCACTTCAATTAATCTTCATGTCTAAATACATGGTTATTAAAACCAACGTCGGCTCGTGCATCGCTTGCAGAAACTGGCGACAAGCGGACCGACGGAGACCCTGTGAACAACACAAACCGACTGGTATCATCAAACGTAGAAGAAGCAAGAATTCAGAGAACCATTAAATGCGGAGTCGACGTAAGGGAAGCGACCGGGACCGTTGCCAAGCGACGGAGGCGTCCGCTAGTCGAGACCGGAAAGCGTCGGAAGCATCCATCATTGCTGACGATGGCCGACCGAGCGCAACAAACAGCACCCGCAACCTCCAGTTCCGGCCGGGCTTCGAGACAGTTGCAGCAGGGGGAGGTTGATTACTGGCTGCAACTCGACTTTTTGGAGAGAATTGGTCGCACGTCTAGTACTTGAGAATGACGTACCTGGAAGTCACGGTTAGCTATCGCACAACAGAGAAGGGTGCCTGAGAACTGAATATATACGTACAGAGCGTGGATGATACCAGGAATGTAACCCAGAATCGTCAAACAGATGTTGATCAGAAGGTCAGCACCGCATCCGCGCTCCAGGAAGACACCCAGAGGAGGCAGGATGATGGCAAGAATGATCTTGCAGATGTCACTGTCAGATCGAGTCAGTATTGAGGTCCTAATAGCTATCATCGCAATGCCATTCCGTCCGTTTCTACCCAGACAAACACTGGTCGCTGGGTGAACAGCGGACAGCTCTGGATGGTCACGGAAGCGGGGGAGCAAGAGGCGGCGGTACTTACGAAGCAGTGAAAGGCATGGTGACGGTGGGAGAGGATGACTGGAAGTGACTGGAGAGCTGACAGCGATAGTTTCGTCAAAAGAGGGAGAGGTCTGGCTGATGTTGATGGAGTGGTGGTGGAGAGAGAGAGAGCAACAGGGCTGGAGCGGAGCGGTACGTTTAAATAACGGGCGCAACAGCGATCAGCAAGCTCAGCCGTGTCTCTTTTCACTCATTACGGTGTCTGCCCAGAAAGAGCTCTCTGCGGCCGACGTCATCACCGCACCGCCGCAGCCGTGCCACACTCGGTCGATTCGCGCAACTTGATTGGTGCAGCCTGGTACGGTCTCGCAGCCTTGTTCTTGTCCTCAGCCACTGTTCTGCCATCTCGTCATCTCCAAACAGGATATGGTTATTATTACATGGCTACTGCTAACTTACTTGCGTACCGGAGAATCACACCCTTTGCGTAAACCATACGTGGATGAGCGAGTCCGTGGGATGGCCCAAGGCTAGCCGTTCAACGGCCAGCGGACTTCGTTCCCTGATCTGCTGCTTGAGAGGCCGATCCGTCTACGCGTTGTCCATCGCAATCTCGCCTCTTACCTGGAGGGGCAACCTTGTTTCGTATCCGTGCAACAATCACGGCCCTGAACGTTGCTAATTTTAATTCCCCACCTCATGCCATACTCTATTTTCGGCCTCCACGACAGTTAATATTCGCCGCAGCGCTGCTAACCAGGGACTATCAGCTCTAGGCAGCACGTTTTGCCTTTGTGAGATATCTAAGATTAACATTGTGCTCTTCAAGATTTCTGGTAGTCTCTACTCCGTAGACACCGTTATCTCTTAAACATTCTAGAGTACGGTGCCAGTACAGAGGTTATTCGATGCGGTCGCCTGGTCTCTGGATACCAATTCCGCAACTGATAACAGAATAGCTCCATATGACGTATGATATTTCCGGCGTCTCATATCCAGGAGCTGGCCAAGTCCGGTCTGGCGGACAAGAATCCATTTGCTCTAGTCCCGGCACGTGGCTACTTGCTAGGATATTTACTCCGTGGCAGGAGGTTTGATTAAAGGTCACGTATGGGGCTGCTCTCTAGGCAATGACTTCATGACAGCAGCTAAAGCGCAATAAGGAACAGCCCTACAGAGCTCTGCAGTGCATTCTTCATCGTGTGTGCCTCTCCAGACAAGTTAGCAGAACGCTAACCAATCAGAAGCCCGGGTGGTCTAGTGGTATGATTCGCGCTTAGGGTCAACCCTTTGCTTAGCTATATTGCGCGAGGTCCCGCGTTCGATCCGCGGCTCGGGCCTTCTCCTTTGCTTTTTTGCTGCTGTTCTCAGTTGGAGCAATGATCTCTTTTTGCCTGTATAAATGGATCGAATTGACTGCGATATCGCTTTTGCTGAATCTTAATCACTGTTGACGTTGCGTGGCTGAGTACTTCGTTTCTACGGTGTCCACCCGGTGTATACGAAGATTTTTACTCTGTCGCTTTCTAGCTTGTTAATTAGCGGATTGTACATTATAGTGAAAACTGATTACTGAAATTGCCAGGCTACGATTTAATGTTAGATGTCCGGCTTTTCCGGCAGTCTCAGTCGGTGAAAAGATACACATTGCCCAAAGCATAAAGCCGAGACTCTAGCGTATACCCGGGAATTCCTTTAGACTTCAAGGTCAGTGTT
This sequence comes from Paecilomyces formosus, assembly GCA_029606185.1. Lineage (NCBI taxonomy): Eukaryota > Fungi > Ascomycota > Eurotiomycetes > Eurotiales > Thermoascaceae > Paecilomyces > Paecilomyces formosus. The sequence continues at coordinate 1,608,247 of JAPVCB010000026.1, forward strand.
CAGTAATTATCAGCTAAAGCACCCATAGCACCAATATCAGTTGGGAAGACAGGCTCACAGCAAGGGCATATGGCTAGAGGTGGTGCATCCTAGATCCAATACATTCGTCTACTCAGGGATTCTTAGTTGTAAACTTGACTGATCACCTTCTATGAGTGGGACATCGACAGATGTGAGAACTACTGAATACGAGGCTACTGAGGACCACAATCACACAAGGATATATCACAAAGGAATCTCAATATGACTGCTACTGTTGGAGATGGTCATGGGATAGTAAATATTGCCGACTCCTATTCCTCGGCACCATTCCAACCTATCCCCGGTAGATCCTACCACAACCCGGGGATATACCGCGATGCCAAACACTAGTTGGCAAGTGTGAACAAAATGCGGGGGAAAGCCATTGCGTAGGTTTACTTGTTTAGAATGCTATTATTGCAATTTGGAGATAGTGACCGCCACAGTCTCCTTTCATAATTGCGAACACGGGACAGAACAGTCGCTGCAGTATACTCGACGGAGGCGATCGTTCTTCAACGTCTCACCAAGATATCAAGTCTTTCTTGGATGATCTGCACCAGTATCACAGTCAGGCCAATTTATCAAGAATGGACACGGTAACACCTGTACTGGCACTACCGAACGTATGGTCTCCGATAAGGACCACGATTGCGCTTCCCGCAATCTGCATCATAATTTACTTGATCTATCAGCTCTTCTTGAGTCCACTATCAAGAATACCTGGTCCCTTCTGGGCAAAAGTGACATCGTTCTGGCTTACGATACAATGTAAGCGCACACAGCGCTCCAAAGCCGTTGCTTCACTGCACCAAAAATATGGACCTATCGTTCGCATCGCACCAAACCACATATCAATCAACAAACCCGACGCTCTCATTCAGATCTATGGGCATAAGAGCGGGTTTGCAAAGGGCCCATTCTATGATGCTTTCTTGCAGGTGCGACCTGTCGTTTTCACCGCGAGGGATGTGTCTGTACATCAGAATAAGAGGAAATATCTCAATCCTGCCTTTTCTAGCCGCGGCCTTGCGGAATTTGAGCCATATGTCGACGTCGAGGTCAGACAATGGATAAATAAAATAGGAGCTATGTGCAATGAACGACAAACAGTTGATTTTTGCGTCTGGAGTACGTACTTTCTTTGCATGTGGATACCCGGAGTCTGACAATATGGCAGCAAACTATCTTGCCTTTGATGTAATCGGAAGTTTCGCTTTTGGTCGCCCCTTCGGCTTCATCACCAGTGGGTATGATCGCTACGATTTGATTCAGACTATCGATACCCGCGGAGAGTACGTCAACGCATTAGGTACAGTTCCACCAATCCTGCGTGGCTGCATCAGATTCGCCGTCTTCGACGACTTCTGGGCGAAGGGCTTGAAAGCTCGATCCAATCTTGGGAAGATGGGAACAGACGCATTCCTGCAGCGGAAAGCAACAATGGGGGGAGAGCAGACTAGGCGAGATCTTATGAGCTTTCTCTTCAATGCTACAGATCCACAAACCGCAAAGCCTCTTCCTGATGAAGAGATTGTGGCAGAATCGATTAGTTTCATCGTCGGTGGAAGTGATACGACGAGTTCGACTATGACTAATTTCGTCGATATTGTATCGAGGCGGCCACTGATCCAGCAACAACTGCAGGCGGAACTAGATGAAGCATTCCCGCGTGTTAGGTCGGATTGGGTGGCTCCTCATAAATCTGTCCAGAATTTACCATTTCTTGATGCCGTATTGAAAGAAGTGATGCGTTATAGACCGATCAGCGCAACTGGTCTGGAACGCCTCACTCCCAATGGAGGCAGGGTTGTGGCGGGTCACTTTCTACCAGGAGGAGTCAGTATGTTCCCTTGAGCATAGAGAACGCAACTGACCTGCAATTCTCAAGACACTCGTGAGCGTCCCGACATCTGACATTCTCAATGACGAGTCAATCTTCCCAAACCCGGCCGAATTCAATCCACAGAGATGGCTTCAGTCAGATACCAGTATGATGCTACAGTATTTTCAGCCATTTTCTTATGGCCCACGATCGTGTATTGGGCGAAAGTAAGTCTTCGCGATGTATGGCAACTTTAGATACTAACTCCCGCACTAGCTTTGCGTGGATGGAGATTCTCAAAGCAATGGCGACATTATTTCGCCTCTTCCATGTGGAACGAGCAAAGTCGGAAGAGACAACTTACCGTGAAGGATTCTTTAACAAGGCTACGGAATGCGCAGTTGTGCTTAAGCGGAGATAGTTCACATTGACATGCAATTATGTTGATTTGTCATGTTTCTGAGTTCTTTTATCGCTTATAAACCAAGACCATCTTCTTTATTCATCGCTCTATACTGGTACATGATGTTGGGTAACTTCAAAAAGTCATTAATATGGAATTAAAATTTTCATCCAGTCCATGTAAGTCCCAAAAGGGGATCTACAGTTTCTTGTCCAAAACTAAACATGTGATCAGTTTGGAAGTTTGAATCGTCATCCATCAGAAATTCTGTTAGATCTGCTCCAAGAGATGGCCTGTTGGTGATATCATTGGTCTGGAATGGCATTGATTGTCCATTCTGATGCACTATGTGCTTATCTGTAACGCGAGCTGAGCTTAATGTATTCCCATTGTTTGAAACTGTGATAGTCATTCAGACGTCAGTAGGAAAGCTGAGATATGTGAGAAATTGGGGACTCACGACGCGACTCCAAGACACGAACTAACTGTTCCAGATATTCTCGACACCGTGCCACCATACGGTTACCGCTATCTAAATTGCGAAGGGACTGTATTGCTTGTCCCAGATACTTGTCGGACTCTTCGTTGTAGCCCATAACAGCCAAGGACTGATCGTCTCGTAACGATATTATCACACTAGCCACAATAACTAGGGCAGCGTTGAATGCTGTCATATGTTATCTTTGTATTCCACACAATATGAGGCATGGGAGGAGCCTACTGTAATATAAAGACCACCACCATGCTCCAAGGAGACCTCTTGAGGGTCCTGTCGAATGGACTACAGCGAACACAATATCGATAATCTCCTTTGCCACTTGTAAGGTGTTATGCATACTATTTGCTCCGATTTGCTGTATAATCGATACGTTATTTGTGTCCGAGCCTGCGTCGTTCAGCGGTGTCAAGAGGCTTGTGAGAATCGGTCGATGTAGAAGTATTCGCAGGTTGTTGTATCGTAATGTGATCACAACGCGCAGGCGGAGCTCATACACTGACCACCAATTGGGAGGGATGGAACCTTCCTTTTTATCACTCGGCGCTGCGAGTGTTGCAGCTTCTGCTAGCATACTGGCATCAGCAAGATCGGCAGCCATGATTAAATCGGGGCGACAATTAGTGCGTCGCCATTCACTAAGCTGATCTTCTATCCTGAATATTCGAGCTACCTTTTCGGCGTCAGTGAAGGAGTCTCCGCAACCAATATTTTGACCATATAAGAGATCAATGATCGAGGACATGACACGATAGAGCGTTACGGTGCTGTTGAAAAAGGAGACGCTCAGGTCGTCTAGGCCCCTGCCACTAGATGACGGCGCGATTAAGCTGTAAGGTTGAGGCAATTCAAGCTTAACCTGGCTTTCTGAGATGGCCGGAGGCCTGCCAAACGTCATGCTGAGACTCCTGTCTAGAATGACACAGATGTACCAAGTTCTCTTGCGAACTTCTCGCTCAATAGGAGAGAACCTTCGGGAGGCTTCACTAGAATGTAGGCCCAGTTGTAGTGCTACTTTCGCTGCTAAGCTGTGAGTAATCCATGTCTGCGCCGATCTTTGGGTTCCCTGTAGATATTGTTCTAGCAGTATGAGATAATGAACTGCAGCAGTGTCAGCTCCAGAATTGTAGATTATGACACGAGCAGAAAACGTCAATATCGGGCTAACTTACCAGCATCTAGGCTCATTCCTCTTCCAAGGGCAATCTGTTCGCTACATAGACCGGATGCTCGGCGATAGTATATTTCAGATTCTGCAGTCCTCTGTCCCGCAACTGGGCCTTGGCTGTCAGAACTGAGGCTGACACTGGTAGCCATGGCAAAAACCATGTTCAATAAACCTAACCATATACGTCGAACACCTCGAAAGCCATCTTGTTTCACCTGATTGTATGTGTTCGAGAACGTCTCCTCGTGTATGAATGGAAACATCTGTCCAGTATTGGCGAAATAGCGGTGCATTAATTCCTGTGCATGGCGCTCTGATGGCAATGCATAAATGTTTATCTTTTCCTCCACTGGAATGACTGATCCGACACTATATGGATCGGAGAATGAGTAACGCAATGATGCCGGAGTCGGTGGCATCTGCAAGCAAGTGGCAGTTTGATCTTGTCCCTCTCGGGAAGGTGCTGGGTTACCCACCAACGGGGAAGGCATCCATGGATTCCGTGTGTTATCCATGCTAGCGACAGCCTGAGAGATATCTCGGAGTAATGCAATATTCGAAGAAGGTCCAAAGAACGCGCAATCGCTCTCCGGTGCGAATGTGACCGCAGCCATACCATCGATTGCGTCTTCTGCGTCTTCAGGGTTCCCAGAGCCTTCACGCTCGATTACACAGACAGTTTGAACTGCGTCGTCCTTCCCCGTGGCATTCCGAACCACGTTCCCTGGCGTGATTTGGGGAGAAATATTCACGTTCTGGATCGGCAATGTCGATTTTTCCCTCTCGAGAGAGGATAGTCGGTCTTCCATGGAACTCAAGCGATCTTCCATCGAAGACAGGTACCTCGAAAAAGATGTTAGCATGGTCCGTTCCATTTGGAAGATTCATCATTCACTCTTTTCCGATTATAACGTTCTGATAGCCCGATGGCTGTTGATACCGACAATCAAACCCCATCGCTTCACACATGGTGCATCTCGGTCGAGCCCCATCGCACTGGTAAATTGAGTACTGAGTATATCCACGTGATTGTAGTGAATCACGTACCCTTGATTTACGAGCTCTGCATGAACAACAAGCTATAGCGGCTCGTCGACGCTTCGACGGAGGGCGTTCTCCGAGACTCACGTCTCTATGTCGTACAGATGTGTCCGACATGACTTATTTCATCTTCTGATATCCTGGCAGCTCTACAGTTGTATCTGTTTCTGTTCTTGTGGAAGTTCTCGCATGTTGCTTACTCTGCTCTAAGCGGAACTCGTGGAGAGACCCGAATTTGCGGGGAAATCCCGGGGTTAAGCTCTGGTTTGCCATGATTGGTCCACTGGAAAGGACTTCGGCGATTGTGGAGAAGGCATGTATAGTCTATCAACTATGTACTCCGCCCCTAATAGAAATACATGATTCTCCTATTGGGCTACATTTCTCTGAAATACTTCTATCAGATAATTTTAGAAAGTAATGAGAAAAATTATTTCTATGAACTCAACGCCTCCACGTAGTAGAGGCTGCGCATCTTGTTAGGAAAGGAAGGTAACCAAGTTCACACCATTAAACTGACACTCAAGAAACAACTATATTCCCGGATTTAATTCTTTATCATTCAACTTCTTGAACGTCTTCTTACGCAGAAGATCAGATTAGTCTGTTTAACAAACCAAAAGTCATGTAGTTCCCATTGACTTTTGGGATCAGCTAGCTCGAAGGTGTAGTCTCTCAGCAACTGTGGGACTAGTTTTGACATTTCCCTGCGAGATATGTTAATATAAAGGGACGACGTTTGAGCCAGATCTTTACCTACATCAGGCTAACATTCTTTCCTAAACACGTTCTCGCACCCGATCCGAAGGCAAAATAGTTCCTGTCCATGAGTTTATATGTTTCACGGTCTGCTTCTAGCCAACGCTCTGGCCGGTATACATCGACATCCTCACCGTAAACCTTTCTGTCATATCCCAACACCCAGGGGCTCATACCAACAACTGTACCTGCAGGTAAATAAACATTACCAAAGTTGGCTCCTCCTTCTGGAACGACTCTTTCCAGTAGCAGACCAACGGCAGGATGCATTCTCAAAGCCTCCTTCATACAAGCCTGAAAATATTTCAATCGATTTCCCTCGGCAAATGTCACGAAGGGAGACAGTTCTCCCTTTGAGTTGGCTTCGTCGATCTCCTCAACAACCTTTTTCATGCAACGAGGGTATTTGTTAAGATAGTAGAACAGTGATCGCAGAGAGATAGCTGTCGTATCGGATCCTGCTAAACTGTTATATACATCAGCACGTCTGAAATGGCAGGAATCGATTTCTCCCAAGGGATACACACATGTTGCCCGCGGCATGACTGAGAAGTTCCGAATCAGTCATGACGACGTTATCATTTACCGTGCGCTTGAACCTAGCCAACATGTCACGATATTTGGAAGATGACGGATCTGCACGTCGGTATCTGTCTAATTGTTTCTTTGAGAACGAGGATAAGTATCTGGCTGAGGCGAGCCTGGCGATTCTCGGTATGGCAGTTGCAACCCTAGCAACGAGGGGGTTTCCGTTTCCAAGAAGCCATGGATGCAAAGAGGGAACTTGACCGATTACCGAATTATAAATGAGTCTCCCCTCAATCGCACTTATTATTCCCGCCACGTCCTCTTCATTCTTCATGAAATCAAACCTATTCGAAAAAGTGATGGACGAGATAACGTCAAAGGCATACCACTGAAGCCAGACGCCGAGGTCAAATGGCTTATCTTGCATGGCATCCAGCTTTTCTTCGAATATCCGACAGCATTCATCCGCCATTGGCTCCAGCTCCAATAACGAACTCATGGCGTAAGCGTTGGCGACGGGACGTTTGAGAACAGTATGTGCCGCTTCATTTCGGATCGAGAAAGTTGTAGGAACGGGGCCTTTGTCGGTATTCACATCGAATACAGAATAGAATTCGCTCTGGACATATAATTCGTTAAGCTGGCTGCATATTGGCGACTCCAGATTGGGCTATCGCATACCTTGTAAAATTTGCTTGCAATCCCATATACCAGGGGAATGTACTGTGAATCCGCAATGGAAACATGATTGGGACCCAAGCGGACGAGCGGTCCATATTTGTGGTGATAGTCTAGGTGAAATAAGAATGCCTGACCAGAAATAGCTGTCCATAGACGGTCAAAAGGAGTAAAACTGGCCAAGAAAGGACCAGGAATATTTTTCAGACCCGGGCGAAAGCGTACTCTGAGCAGCAATGCAACAAAGATAGAAGCAAAAATTGTAGCAATAATTTGTGGGGTAAAATACGGCAAAAGTGCCGTCTCCAACTTCTTAATTGCGGCCATGATCAGAGCATACAGTAATTGTCAGAATAATAGATGATTCTAAGTGATAATCCTGTCGGTCGCCACTGAGTAATACTTTTGAGATCATTATACATATCGCTGACCATCGCTGGGGAAATGTCGGGATGTTCCTAGCTGCTCTCCACTGCATATCTCCACTTTTGGTATAGGTAAACACCAGTAACCTTCGCGAACTCGGGGAAATGACGCGAAGAAGCAAGCATTTGCAATTAACTTCAGATGAGTTGTGTTTTCAAAACGTGGAAAATTCAGCCGACATTGCAGTTCTTCTCAGCCGAAGATTACATCATTTATAGTCTAAGCCATGTGCATGCATTCTAGCTGTATGTTGCTCCTTCTAGGTTCGGTTTATTACTGTCATTCCCATAGGCCGACCAGGTTCCCGTATATCGCTGTTAGAGAACCTACATACAGTTGTGAAGCCAGCTACATATCTCACTAGCAGACTTCTCTAGAGATGACGATGCGTGTATTAGCGAATCTTTCGATTCCACTATTAGATATCAGTCTTGGATTAGAAACAGTCTCAGGTCAGACCAATCGCATCAGAGGATTCAAACTTATGAATATATTCGAGTTATATGACATTTCCAGACACTTGTTGCAATATTGAATAATGCTTGACTTCCTGGTTAGCAATAATCATAGTAGAGCATAAATCTATATTCCGGAAACTAGGAGATTAAGCTTCACAAAACGCTGCTGTGTACCACATTACCTAGGTACACCAAAAACATAACCATAATACAGATAGACACTAAACCAAAAAGCATGATATGCAAAAAAGCTCACACACGCGGGCAATCATCCAAAGGACGAGAGATGGCGTGTGTGCCGAAAACCCCGCCTATGCAATTATGGCGGGCAGGGTTTTTCGTTCGAAATTTCCATGGACACTCCAGGATTCGAACAGGGGGCCTCTAGCTAGATGGAGGTGGACCAGCTTTGTACCACTACACCATCTGGACCCCCTGACTAGTAAAGAATCTTTTTTAGGGGGTTATATGTTGTGTTGTGTTGGTGGAAGGAGCAGGGCAGGCTTCTTTGTTATCACGTGTAGAATCCTACATAGTGTTTATTTATACAATGCAAACTAGACGATTAGCTCGTATTAGAAAGTTCCATGAGATATCTCTCTTTAACTGCAAAAAAGGAAAAGAGAATAGTGCAATGCCATCCCCTAATACTTCGTAGCCTTTTCTTTTAGGTGGAAGAGGACGATGTGGAGTCGTTACGAGGTCCCGATTCGAAAATGCTTTCTTGGTCACATCTCGTATGCAGTCACCTTAAGCGGCTATGATCATACGATGTATCTTCAATATAAGATATCAAGATGTTGCCGATTCCGGATGATTGTCTTTACTGTCATCTGCAAACCAGTTCATCGTTCTGGATATAGAAGCAAATTTTGATTCTCGGGGAATAGAACAGAGCCCTTACTTGAAAACGAGAACTGGGGTTTCCTTCTTTCATATATCTACATTAGTTTTATCACCCCCCGAACATAATGCAGCTGAGGCTGTCATTATATCTCAGGCTTTCTGGTTTCATACAACTATGCCGGTATAAAGAAGTCAAAGGCTTTCGGTGTAATCTTACAACGGTACATTCAGCCGGAATCGGAGATTTTGTTCATCAAGAGCAGGAAAGGATATTTTGCTATCCATTCTTCAGTATTTCAGTTTAGACTAAAGAAGAACGAAGCTCCATATAATTTGAGCCCTGGGGTTCGCGAAACAAAATGCACGTAAGATAGGGATGTCGGATTCCAATCACATCTATTGCTCATTTAAACCCTCGCTCTACCATATATACATGAATCGAATCGATTCTGAAAGGGAAGGTAGCATATAGCGCATTCGATATGTCCATAAGCAAAGACGGTCGACGAAATGAGACTATGTTATATCATTGCCATTGACAATTAGCACAGCACCGACGTATCTTCATCAACTGGCCTGCTGGCCCAATGGCAAGGCGCTTGACTACGAATCAAGAGATTGCAGGTTCGATCCCTGCGTAGGTCATTAGAGATTACTTTTTTGCTTTTTCGATATTTTTTACTCGAAGGCGAAAAATAGATGTTGCGTTGTGGGTCGATATTCAATGTGTGGAGCTTCCGGCAAATGTTCGGCGGCAGCGGGTTCTGGGCAAGAACAAGTAGCTTCGGCATGCCGATAAATAATCAGGGTACTTTGTAATGCCTAAGAATAATAATGTCGCTTGATCAGTTCAAAAGTGGAGGGCGAAACGATAGTTACATTATGATCTTTTACTCTGTGAAATAGTAAATTCCGCCGCTATGTATTGACGTACATACTTGCCCGAACCGCGCCGGTTGACACTCAGTATAGCCTTGATATTCATGTTAAATTCGTGGAAATTGATTGAGATTAAACTACTTCCTCTTATCTCAGCGCCGTGCTTGATATTTTGGTTTGGGACCTGATGTAAATGCAAGAGGTTTCTCCCAGAGTATATCGCGGCTGGCTTTACCAGCTTTATAAGGCACATCTCATCTCCGATAACGATTGAGTTACGATACCTTAGCTTGTTTAAGTCCTAGAAAAAATCTCAGCTATGTGTCGGCGCCCGAAGCCTCTGTTGCTATTTCGAGCTGCTACGCCATGCCGCTCTATACAAAGCGGATAGTTCAATGAACCTCAAGCCACCTACCTCCACCATATCGGCATCAAAGAAGACAGCCGGATCAAGGAAAAGTATCCAGAAGGTGGCGGAGGCAGTGCTATAAGCAGCAGTATTCAGAAGATGAGGTCTCGGGGCATAAATAGCTGATAGATTTCGTTATCCTCCTAGTAGTCAGGCAATTCGATTGATTCTCCCGTACACTATATGCTCAAGATTAGTTGCTTCCGTGATCCTAGTATTCGACACTATGTACGTATATACGAGCGTAAAGTTAGGGATGAGCCAGTATTGACGATCATCTAGATCGGATACGGGCAAAATATATATTTCTCGGAAACCATAACGCTTGCACATTCAGCAGCGACTCATCAACCAATCTATTCCTTCTCGAACATATTCTCATAAATCTATCCATTTACTAGAAACCATAGTCCCTAGGTATCATAAGTTAAAGCTTGGGCACCAGTTGATCGGTTCTGCTGTAACTATATCTTGGCGGGCTGACAGATCGTCTGGCCCGAGCTCCATCCATCTCGGAACTCTCTGCCCACTCAAAGCGCAGGTAATTGATAAACCTGCGAACACTCACATCAATGTCTCCATGTCATTGATATTCAGACGCACCCCGGGACTCGCAACTGCGAGACCGGCAATTATTGGGAAATGGCTCGAACCGCCTTTCTCCAATGTGCGATCAGTTGTCACGGTTGACAGCTCGTCGTCTTTTCCGCGCGGATTTAGCTCGAGTTCGAAGAGAACACAACAATCAAGCACATCATCATCGCGTTCCAACCCCATTGCGGTTTCATGGCTCACAAAGACGCCGTATGAGACGGTGAGTGGTATGCGACTGGGTATGTTTGACTAGCTAATGTGCGAAATAATAAAGGCACCAGATGAAGTCCTTCGTCATCTTCCTCCAGTTCCTTCGTCCGATGAAGCAGTCCGAGTCCCTATCCTCCTGGTCACACCGGCATTTGCTCCGTGGATCGAAAATACAAACACATTTCTAGATGAGTTCATGAACAAGCTATTCGCAGACCAGTCGGAGAAAGGACACCGGAGTTCTCGCTATGCAGTTGCGGCAATTGTCGATAAACTACCTGACCCGCGCGACGAAGCCTCCGACTTGCTAGGCTCGGAGGGCCTATCGTTGATGCTAGCGTGCAGTCAAGATGTTGCAGGGAAGGTCGCGAGAGCGTCTCGATTAAAGAGCACAGACAAGGACGAACCCTCTTTCATATATTCCGTGAAAGCATTGCGTTCTGCGACGGGGAACAACACGGCTACAGGTGCATCGTATGAGATTGGTCTACGCTTAGCAAACACTATATTCGTCAATGGGAAAGATAGGACTATCTTCGGAATGCGCTGGGACTACGATGCCGCTCGCGAGAGATTCCGTCTAAGCCAGAGTAGTAATCTCTCTAACTGTACAGTCAGATCTGCAGGGGAACGCGTTCGCAATTCCTTGGAGGTTTCCTTGTTCCCAGTTGGTCAACGCCGAAGGGTGATGTCGAGTCTGGGAAATATCCTCCGCCAGGTGTCGAAATCGACCGATGGAAAGTCGAATGACGCAATGCCAGCGTCGTCCGAATTGGAGACAGTACTTCCAAGATATGTAGAGGAGCATGGACTCGACCAGCGTATTTCAGTGTGGGCGTTGGTTGAGAAGCCCGACCGTGCGGTATCGACTGATGTGCGCGATGCGACCCATGTCCCGGGTGCTATATGCAACGGCAGCAAGCTTCATCGTGTGGTGAGCGGTGGCGGAGGATGGGGAAAGAAGCAAGGCCTGCTCTCTTTGGACCCTGAGACCACTTTTACCGATACTGCGCCATACGGCGGCTTATTTCCTATCAACGAACTGCTTGGCCCTGGAGATGCAGGCTCGTTGTCGGAAAGATTGCAAGACTTCCCCGAATCCTTCGAAAAGCTTGCCTACGGAGACGACCTCTCTGCTCTTTCCCAGGTTGCAAGTGAGGGCGATTTCATTCAGTTCTACGCTTCAATAGCTCCGAAAGGCCAAAAGAATAGCCCTTCGGGTGATTTTAGTGACTCTGGGGAGGGTACTTGCTGTCGATTTGGTGTCATTCCATCCGCGGAATTTGCAGAGGCAACTGCAGACCTTGGTGATGGACGCTCGAAAGAAATCGTTATGCTGCCAAACTACTTTGGTGCGCTGACCGAGAAAGCCATCACCTACTCACAACCTATTGGCGGTGAGCAGCCGCCGGACAGCTCTGGCGAGAACCGCACCAAGTTAGATATTCCAGGCTGCCGAGTGCAACTAGCAACTGCATAGTATTATGGGAACGGAAGCATATGGAGTTTGGGGGAGCATTGTCCAGTAATTATGGAGACTGGGAAAGGCCATCTCTTACTATGTAGTTATCAGCGTTAGGGTATCATAGGTCTTTACTACCATTTAGATTCATAAAAAGCATGTATCATACAGTAAGACAAATGGAAATATTCAATGAGGCAGATAACTATCCATAATCCAGAGCTAAAGTGTAGAAGGACTGCTCGCTTGATGAAGCGGTAAGATATGTATGTATAGGACGATGTTGTTGACATGCCGGGCAGGTGACGCAGCTGATCAGTCGCGCCAAGCCCACGTGACCGAGACGGCAGCTGGTCAAGCCAGCCTTGAATCTCCCCGACGCAACAACGAGCGTCTTCGTCCTCGACCTCATCTCCGTCTGCAATCACCAGCCACATCTTCATCGGTACTGTCGCGATCGCATCAGCGGCTGTGTTCGTTGCACCTTGCTTATCTCGATTCCTTCAGAGCTGTTGATCGGTGATATCGACCCGTATCGGTCCTCTATCCCTTAAAATGTCCTCCGATCTCTGGTAAGCTGTCACTCTCCCCAGGTGCACGACCGTCGCTAGGACCACTATCCTGGTGTGGAATAAAGCTGCTACAGGCAATGTTAAAGCTCAATGATCATGTACTGACTCTATCTCTCCAACAGTCCCGTTTATGCGGTGAGTTACACCCATCCCGTCCATGCATCACCCTTGACGCGAGCTCCCCGATGGCAACCGCCTACCTGGCTTCAGTCAGAGCAGACTCGTCTACCACCCCATGTACGTTCCATATAAATAGATAACTGACGACTAAGAAAATAGCCCTTCTTTGGCGCCCTGGGCTGCACCTCTGCTATCGTCTTCACTTGCTTCGGTGCTGCCTATGGAACTGCCAAGGCTGGTGTCGGTGTCTGCGGCATGGCCGTCCTGAGACCCGACCTGATCGTTAAGAGTATGTTGGATACCTTGGCCTGGATGAGCCAACACGATTAATATCAGATCGATGGCCGCTATCGAGAGTGGACTTGCTGACCATTATCACAGACATTGTCCCCATTGTCATGGCTGGTATCATTGGTATCTATGGTCTGGTCGTTTCCGTCTTGATTGCGAACGACTTGACGCAGAAGGTTTCGCTGTATGCTGGTTTCATTCAGCTGGGAGCTGGTCTCGCAGTCGGTCTTGCTGGTATGGCGGCTGGGTATGTCAATGATCGCAAATCCGCAAGGTTCCAGCGCCATTTGAGCTAACTATATCGCCCTAATTAGTTTCGCTATTGGTATTGTCGGTGATGCTGGTGTCCGTGGAACTGCGCAGCAACCTAGACTCTATGTCGGAATGATTCTGATTCTCATTTTCGCTGAAGTCTTGGGTATGTTTCTCATTTACCCGAACTAGCCGGTCCGTTATTTCTGGTGATGTTAATTGCTTGGATAGGTCTTTACGGTCTGATTGTCGCACTTCTGATGAACTCCCGCACCAAGGAAGCCGTGTGCTAAGCGGGAAATTCTCCTGCTATGGGAAAGGGCATAGTGAGGAATACCGCCTCTGGGTAACCGGCCGAACGGAATCGCCTTGCTATGTCCGTATCCTTTTTTAAGTTTCGTTCCCGGTATCCCAACCAGCCAAGCATATGATCGGGGACAAGGTAGCTCTCATATCTTGAAGCTACTATATGGAGGAGTGGAATGAAGAAGTTGGCATCAGTTGTGATGAATAAGGTTATCTACGAGAGTACATGTCTGACATGACACTCCCGAAGATGGTGATAGATATACTGCATGGCCATGGTTCGCGTTTGGTTTTTCTCTCTTGGCCGGCGATCTTGGACTACCGTCATACACGTCTCACTCGAGGCATTTTATAGCCTCATCTCTTGCTGTCCATTTTATCGCACGTCATTTATCTCAAAATGGTCTCTTTTGCTATATGTAACTTTAGCCCTGGATTCGCGGCCCGTGGTTTCCGAGTTGTATTCTTGTATAGCTGTAATGGTATGCTCTATTGCCTGTCGGGTATAACTCTAGCCGCTATGGTGGCTCTTGTAAAGAGAATTTCTACAAGCACTAATACGCAGCGGAATCGACGGATACTAACGCAGTTTCGCAGTAGAACGAGAGTATTCTAAAGATCTAGCAACGATAATGACCGGCTCAGATACCAGCTATGAATGCCATCAATGATCGACGCAATAAAAGGAACAGATGGGATCACACGGAAAGGGAAATATAGATACTCTACATCATATTGTGAGATGAGTCGATAATCGTGCACTGTAGTATGTATGGAGAAAATACGGTTTATATTCGCTGACCAATAAGTCGGATAGGAAGAGAGAGAGGTGACATAGTATAGAGATATAATACGAAGTAAGGTAAGATGAGCAGGCGCACACGAGAGCTATGCAAGGAGAAAGTAGACTAAGATAGACATGGTCTGATGCATGGCCCCGAAGTCGTTAAATAACGCTGGGGATGAGAGACGTAGGAATCCCACACGCAAATGTAAAAGAAGAACGGAAAGCGAAATGGTGCAACGTAGCCAAGAAGAAATCTAAGCCTTGTCCAGCTTGCGTCTCAGCGTTCTCGTCTTCCGCATAAGCTTCTTGTACTTGTGCTTCTTCATCTTCAGCTTGCGCTGTCTCTTGACACTGATGGCGTGCATGGTCCGGGGATTGCGTAGTCGCTCCATGTAGGTGGTGCGGGAGCCGTTGGGCTCTTCGATGGCGGTCTCTCCATCAAACACTCCCGGCGCTTCCACCTCAGTCTGGACAAAAGGCGTCGTGTGAGCCTCATACGTTCTCTGTCCATCTGCATCTGTGGACTCTCGGATAGTGAGAACCGTCGAGTAAATCTGAGACTTAGAGGGCTCCTCAGTCTGGTCCAGAGCGGCCGAGTTCATCTCGTCCAAGGGAACCGGGGGTGGAGGAGGGTGGAATGGGCGCAGACGCCTGGCCATCTCTTCGGCCGAAATCCTCAGCTCATGCATGGGAATGCCATCAAGGTGCGTGACCTCAGATTCTGCAGCGTGGCCGGAAGCTTGGCTCAGAACATGTCGGAGTTCATCCTGCTCAGATGCAGCAAACTGCTGGCCATGCGCAGCGATCTCCATCGAGTTGACGGCGGATGAAAGGGTGTCGATGACATCTTCGTGACCCGCTTTCGATGCCTTCTTGGAAAATATGGCATCAAATGCTTCGGCAGTCGAGGTCGGAGGAACAGTCGTGCTGACGGAGATAGGACGGTGGATGGAGAAGAATGAAGCTACGTGAACGTCTGAAGGTTCATAAAAAGGTTAGCTTACAGCTATTCTGTAAAGACAGTGAATAGAAAACAGCAAGGCAAATTTAACTGAACTGACCATGAGGTTGGCGGTGCTGCGTCGAGGGAACGCTGGGGAGGTTCAGAAAAGCAGCGTTTTCGCTGGACTTGGCAGAGCCATGTCGGCCGTTATCTCTGCCCTTCCGCCTCGAAGATTTGCCTTCACGCTTCTGCCCAGATGGGCTCACTCCTTTAGCCGCAGTCTGGGAGGTATCAATCCCCCGCGAACCATCACTTGGTGGTACCGGAGGCTTCGATGACGAGTATCGGCGCTGCGCTTGACGGCGGGTCGCGGTAGCAAGCAGTCCGTTCGATGTCGATGTTATCGCGGGTGTGACCGCAGGAAAAGGCACGGCTGGTGACCGTGCCACACGGAGGACTGAGGATGCGAGCATCCTGAAGCTTTCGTTATTCCACAGGCGAGGGGACGTGCCTGTGAGTCTGGTCGGATGGAGTTGGTTTGAAGTCGTCAAACCCGAAGGCGAACTTGAGCCGGAGCCGGAGAGCGCAATTCTTATGTAAGCGCCAAGGCCTCGTCAACATTATTCCGCCTGAGATAACATATCAGCAGGCTTGATCATGAAGTACATAGTATAAAGTACATATTACTGGGTAGCTTCGTTCGTATTCAAAAAGGCTTCTGGGTCATGCTGAGGTAGTTGGCATACTCAGGTACCCCGCCATCCTACGTGACTACACGAGGGATAACAACTCCTACAGGCGTACAGGTAGACTGGATCTACGTGATAAAGCATAGATTGTACATATCTGAAATGAGATTTCGCCTTTCACTTGCGTTCGATGCATAGTAAACCATAACTCATGCAATATAACGCCATGAGATTCCCTGATCTATCTGAAATACAGATAATCAAGTCACTGAAGGCTTGAACAAGCTGACAAAGGGAATTCTAGCCTGAAGCAGAAAAAAATAAAATAAATGACTAGGAAGCTTGGACACTCCAAAAAGACCCGGAACAGTGCAGAGGGCCCCCCGATAAGGCCGTGAAATCGATCAAAGACGAAAAGAGGCGGGAAAAGAGCAAACAAGATAAGAAGGTCAAAGACATAACAGCAAATGCTCATACCATAGAGACGCAACCTGAGAGAGGGTATCAGATGCTGCTCGCGACGAGCTGTCATAATTAAAGCAACAGGTTTTGTCTGAAAGAGGACGGAAATGTGTATTTCCCTGAGAGGGACAAACATTCGTTGCTGGCCGCCAGTCGGAGACCGGATTGCTTCGGTAGATAGAGAAGCATCATGTATAGATGAAAGAAAAGCCCGAAGGGAAGTCGTGAGAAGTCAATATACAGATGCAGGAACGAGATCGGTGGTATAACGTGAGTGGCGCAGGAAAAGACGTCGCTGTTGAACGTAGAAAATGGTGTCGACAGCGCAAGAAACGAGGAAAGAGAAAAGGCACCTATATCAATTGGTGCGCTCTGTCTGACACCTTGAAGACATTTCAAGAAGACATGTGGTAGAACGGTAAATAATAATCGGAGCGCTGCTCGCATCCGTAGGAGGTGCGACAGATTATTCTGAAGTAGATTATAATGTCGATATTTGTCGCACCATGTCTATAGGATGAGTGTGTGCAGGTTTTTCTGAATTATCATATCCTGAACAGAGTCCATAGTGGCTCTCAGTAGTGTCGTATCGGTAGCATTAGTATAATGGACGTAGATTTCACGTTCCGGCATCCTGTTGATTCCACGGAATCTATCCGCGAAATATTTCGCAGCGGCATCAAAATCTGTATCTGATCCATTATAATCAGGGAAGTGCTTGGAAACCGGCGAGAGGTCGAGTTTGGACTTGAAAAGGTCGATCTTGTTCAGGAAGAGAATAATCGGCTTTCGCTTGAACCATTCCCCGTTCACCAAAGATTCGAACAGCATCATGGCCTCGTGCATTTGATTCTATACGCGGATTAGAAACCTTTACGGACTGGGACTCTGATACATGTTCACTCACCGCCGATTGGTCCTCAACTAGGCACTGGTCATAACCCGAGAGGGCAACCATGAAAAGAAGGCATTGAACGCCGTCAAAGCAGTGAATCCATTTCTTGCGCTCAGACCGCTGTCCTCCAACATCCATCATACGGAAGTTCATCTGGCCCAGTTCGAAAAGAGTCTCCGTTATCCCGGTTGTCCGCAGACGGGAGTGGAGCATGTCCTGGTTATCAGGGAGCCAGTTGGGCTCGAAGATACGATCCAAGGAATTGTAGAAGCTGTGTCGTTAGTCCCTGAAACTTATAGGACGAGGCGGCTCCGTAACTTACTAATGGAGATTGTCATGTAGGGCGAATTCGTGCCCTCGTGCAACGGCTTTTTGAACGCCAGCGTCTGCCCACATTCCTTCCATAGCATCTTTCACCTTGCGATCGGAAAAGGCTTCCTCCGAGCTCACATCGGGGTCTGTCTTATCGATCAATGCCGCAAATTCCTTGGAAAAGCTGTCGTTAGCTCCGACCGTCTCAAGGTCATTGGGAGGAGATCCCCATACCTTGACCTCGTCAGTTGTGAATGCGATTCCCTCTGCTTGCATAATTTCCAGTAGGACCTTGAACGCGACAATCAGATTCGAGTAAATCACAGCACGGTTTTGTCGACGTTCATCAGCGGGAAATCCACCTGAGTGGATGATTCGCATTTGCTTTATAATTGTCGACTTTCCGGATTCTCCAGCACCTATGGCACATTGTGAGCATTCATACAGTGACCTCCGCACAATGCGCACTGGACTACTAGCAAATCCTTACCAAGAAGTAGAATCTTGATTGTGCGATCCAGTGTCTTCTTGTCATTTCGAATCACCTTCTCAATTTTGGCATTCTGTTGCGAGGCCTCCTTATCATCAGGGTCCACCGGCTTGGAGTTCAAACACCCCATTGTTACGAAATCGACAAACGAAAACTATTCTGCATCCAAGTAGTCAGTCAAAAGGAAAGTCTGGATCTATTATATGAAACCACCCAACACACAACCGAAAGGGATGTTCTAACTATCGCCGGCTGCTGCGAAGAGGCGACGGATGGCCTTGACAGTATCTCTCGCACAATGGCAAGACGAACTCAGATCCGGCGCGAAACAACCACACCGGCAGCTTTATTGCGGAATAGTCCGATGCGATCCCGATGCAACGTAGAAGGAGAAAGAGCTCGAGCTGCTTACCGACGGCAACGAAGGATAGTAGAAGGGAGGAGTGAGACGGCACACCTGCTGGCTAGCATGTCAATTCGAGTCCGGGATCGTGCATAGGAGCAAACCGGGGACGTACTGTACGCAGGGATAGAAATGACCACAAGGCAATCAAACAGACCGGCTTCGATTTGGACGTAGGTAGCGGACCAGACGGTCACTGTTGGCCGCACGGCGGCTGTGCCTTTCTTGGATCAAAGGTCGACCAAGAAAGCAGAATAATGCTCTTGACGAATTGGTGAACCGGCCACCGTTGTAGGTCCCAACCTGGTCTCCGAGAGGTTGGCCGTTGTCAATGGCGCGCAGAACAAAGGGATGCTGTTGATTTCCCAAACCACGCGGACGCCCGTGGAGAGTCGCTGCGGGTTTCTTTAAGGCTGTTGAACAAGTACTAGGAAATCGATCTAGACAGCCGAAGTGGATGCCCAAGCCTGAGATTAACTCGATCCAGGAACGAAGTTTCGCGACGACTTCCGTGCCGATCCTTGATCTGTGCGAGTCGCCAGGAAATGCTGTCCGATCGAGATTGGGGAAGAAGGTTGGAGTACGGCCGGGACTCTTTCAATGTTCGCGACGGCCCAGGTCAAGCGATGCAGGACGAATGGGGACCAGCAGCGAAAGGAGAACGGAGAGACAGACGAGAAGAGAATCGTTTTCTCCCTGCGTCTGATGATGGTTGACAGGAACAAGCGGGGAGAGACTCGACCGCGGCCGCCGAGTTCAGTTCGATTTGAGGCATCAGGACAGTTTAGTCAGACGCCGCACCGACAACACCATTCTACTACTATGGCAATTCGTTCAGGACGTCAACCACTGCACTCTGGACTAGTGACCTATCTAGTTTGCTACCGTACTGCATTCCAGCTTTACCTTTCGCCACAGTCCGTCAAAACGTCCCCTGGACGCGGGACGCTCGACTGTCTAACGGCCCCCATCCCGGGATGTTGCCCCTGTCGAGAGCGCAACGGGGCTTCTAGAGCCTGTACCACCGCCCCTAGAGCGTCCTAGGAAGCGTCTAAAAGCACCTAAATGTCCCTCCCCGCCTGAAGCAAGGCCCTGGAAGGTATTATTCAAGTCTACTGCGGAGCCTCCAAGGAGACTAACGTTAGCGGCCCACGCGCGCCGGGTGCAAAGCCGCTTCTTTCAAAGGCAGCATCCGGAGCCACGAGGGTATGAAAGGACCAAAGTCGGCTCAGTCGATCCACTGCTGTGCGCTGGACGTTTTCTTTCCTTGGCGGGTGATCACCGAAATTACAAGGGGACTTTGTTCTGAACCCCCGGACCTCTCAGAGAGACAAAAAAAAAAAAAAA
>JAPVCB010000026.1:1628413-1700996 GCA_029606185.1 Paecilomyces formosus
CGCTATAACTTTAAAATCATTATTTACGAGATGCACAGACTGCGGGTGATGGAGATTCTCCCGGCTGGGATCCCTGGGCCAAGGGTTTTGGTGCACCGATCAGCGGTGGCATAACCCCAACGCTGCCGTGCTCCAGCAACGGAATCTCGCGGGGAATTTGCATGCTAATAGCCATCCTAATTGCGATGCAAGAGTTGAGAGATCATATTGGAGAATGTTGTGAGAATTTGAGGGCTGCGCTGCACTCCTATAGTCTCCAAGAAGCCGCTGCTAGCGCTCAGGGGGTCGTAATCTTTATATCTGCACGGAGTACGGAGTACTCCTTACGGATTAGAGATAAGGTCATCTGTTCCCCAGCGAGTTCGGCTATCGAGATCGGTACCTGAGCTGTCATTCTCGTTCCACATCGTTCACTCTGCAATGTTGCGTCGCGGATGCGGCTCGAGTTATCCGTAGAAAAATCGTGGAAGATTCACACACGAAGGATTCAAGCTACGGCACGGGGCTTTTATTATCCTGTTTCACTTCTACGACGATCGCTGCGCCGCAGAGCACTCTTCACTTTTAGGTTGCTGACTCGTGAAGGATCACGGGCATCATCGGCAGCGTCTCAGAAAGCGATTGCTAATTTAGCACCCGTTGACATTTCTTATTATTTTAGGAAACCATCTGGCAGGACACGGTTATGAACGGAAACAAGTGTCCCACAATGTGCCGTCCAAGGGTCCTGCAAGAGAGATTCGCCTCTACAGATCAACGTTGGGAGGGTACCAGACTATTGAAAGATCCTGACCTTCTCTTGGGAGTCAACAATACCATATTCATCATTGAAACTTGGATGTAACTCTGACTCGTGCGCATTGTCTACGGAAATAGTGGTCCGTGAGAAGCGTCTTCGAGCTGCAGTCTGTTGTTTATGATCCCCGAGGCACATGCCGAATATAGGCAGAGACTACTCGGTAGCGCGAGCGGAAGTTGGGACAGCTCGCTAAATTTAATGTGGTCTGTCTAATAGGGTCTATGGTAATTATGGGTCGGCTGTCAACGGGCCGGGCCAGGACCAACTTCGTGCAAAATTGGCCAGTGGAAGGGGATGCGGGCCCTGGCAACTCTCGCGGAGTCAGGGACTTGCCCAGACCTGCTTTTATGCTAGAGCGCCATACGCCGTACCTATTCCGCATATGGTTAGCTATGGATTATTCGTGTCGTCGGCCTTAACAGTTCGCAATAGCCTTCCGACACCCTGGTCCTTGTTCGAAAGATCGTAAACACCGTTAAAAGTTGCTCGAGCGTGCGTCAGCTTACTGCAGAAAGAAGACATGTAAGTATTACGCGGGGAACGTTGACCCGAATTGACGTCGATTCAGCCATTGTGCATGTCCCACCGACCTAATCTCGCCCGTGTCTGGTGTTGAATGA
Organism: Paecilomyces formosus; assembly: GCA_029606185.1. Lineage (NCBI taxonomy): Eukaryota > Fungi > Ascomycota > Eurotiomycetes > Eurotiales > Thermoascaceae > Paecilomyces > Paecilomyces formosus. Next base: position 1,629,833 of record JAPVCB010000026.1, read on the forward strand.
AGGAGCTTCCCTGTTATGGCTCTGCTCCATTACTTAGATACTGTGTACTCCGCAGACCGCAGTAGTAGCGAAGTTGTAGAGCAGATAATTCCCTGCACTGCTAGACATCTAACGCCGCGCCGGCGCAATTCAGGCCCTTGCCAGGTTTCAGTACAGACTATTCTAGTGTTAGGCAATTTCTACAGCCCTGATGATGCTCTGAAGAACTGTACGCGGATTGCCCGTCTAGCTTGAAGGTCGCAATTCAGATAGGTTGCAGTGTTACGCATGTCATATACAACAGGCATGTCGTCCGGCGAGGCTGAAGATCATAACCACAATCGTGTCCGCATGGACCCAATTGATCACTTCCAGAAATGCAGTAGAACTCTCCATGTTTCTCGGCTAAGCCCCGTTTCCTGTTAACCACGAACTTCCCTGCAAATCCTCCTGATTATTTGAATCGTCAGCTCTCCATCCTCCGCACTGCTTATCTGACTCGCAACCATCTTCGTTGGCTAATCGGGAGCCTGTAAATAACCTTCAGGCTGACTCTTGTGCTACACTGACAGTTCTCATGATTCGTGACAGACGCGTCTGCCACTCTGCAGACTACTGCCCACGTGTACACCCTCGAAAGAATTCACACTGGTAGAGGGAAGGCTAGATTCCAGGCCTTGTTGTTGTACTCAGAAGCTGCAGCTGAACCGATGTTCCGGCCAACTAGGAGAATTATTCATGAACTGCGGAGTAGTTTATGGTAAACGTAACCTGGAGATCCCCTCTCCAGGCTCTCGTACTGAACATACCAAGACGGGCAGGTGCAAAAGCTGTCAAATCGGTTCCTGAAACAGCCGAATGGCGATCCCTATTCTTCAGGAAAGGCTAAAACAAGCTTGTTACATATATGGTAGCTGGGCCTAGTTAGACTACCATGATGTGATGTCCGTCTTTCATGGTAGCTTTCCTGGTAACGTTCGGCACTCTCCCTCCGAGGACTGTTGACCGTTTTTCCACACCGATGCTTGATCAACCCACTCTGTGACTTCCATTATGGTATACATGCAGGACGACATTAGCCAGTGTGAAAATAGCCGGCAACCACCTAGAATGAGTATTCTATATCGGACTACATTAGCTGCTCGCCTTATCAGGGCGCACGACATTACTTGATGCCCACCGTCGAATCTCCCGGCTATAGTATTGACCCTATTGACTGAAGTGGTCCGTAGAGGATGTACTATTGTTGGGGATGCTATCTGAACATTCTCAATACAACAGCAATTCGCAACTCGTTGGAGGTAACGACTTTCCCGTATGTACGAGAGTATATGCGCATGTATTGCTTGTCCGGGGAACGAATTCTTTTTCTCCGGGTAGCAGTATACTCCCAACGTTTATCTCAGGAGCATCGCGCAATAAAGGGGTAAGTAAAGTGTGGCGCCCACTGCCAAGTCTGTTAAAGTGATAACCAAGAAACGAAGGATCAAGAAGACGAAGGGCTAAAGGCAATTAAACAGCATTCTTCTAGCGTTCGAGAAAATCAAACTCGGAGCTGAGCAGGGGCTCTTGGCTGTGCCGCTGTCATCTTTATCGTAAGCTCTTTCCATACCGAGTAAACCGAGATGCTCGCTTATTTTTCGTTTAAACTTCCACTGTCTTGTCGTGGAAGATGGACTGAGCGCCACAGAATTAGCACTGATGTCTAATCGAGTGATATGGTTCGACGTCCTTTTAGTGTGCTATTGATCTGATCTGAGCCTTTGTCAGGTGATACTTTCTCTTATTCTTCGTGAGTATAACATGTTTCTTTTTATTCTCCTCGTATTATTCGTGCCAGAAGCATATCTGGCTTGACAGGCGCTGATCATTTCTATGGACAGCAAAACTAGTAGATGAGTTGCGATATGTCATCCTCAGCGAAGGCGAAATTTGGGGAGTCGTTACCAATATTAGATTAGGCTTCGTTAATTTCCCATGGGGTAACGCTCTGCCCCCTTAACACGAGACTTGGGGATACTGATATGCAGAAAGTCACCAGCCCTAATAAACAGATCCTGACACTGACGGAGTTGATCTTCACAAGGAATATCGTTTGGGAAATACGTAGCTACTGCTATCTTTCCCATGATATACTAGGATATGCAAGTAGCTGCATGTCTTCTATAGCCTTGGAAGGACTTAGCATATCCCTTGCTTCTTCGATCGGACATAGCGTAAAAAGGCAAAGTGCCTGATCTACATGCACTAGAATAAGAAGTAGAGACCATTTACCGTGTGGAATAAGTTCGTGACATAGTGCAGAGTAGTTCAAGTTATAACTAGTCAATTACGCCAGTTATATAATATATAATATAGGAATATAATAAAGGAAGTTCATGGTCATGAGCTAATGCAGATGTAGCCGTCTCGTCAATTGAAGGCCCACGGGTAGTATGCTAGGATGCCATTGTCCGGCCACCAAGCTTTTACTACCGGGGTAAAAGTCTAGTACCAACTTCATATGTGAACGACAATCCCTTCGTAATGTTTGCTTATGTTATCTAGTGCGGTGGCTTGATTTGAGAGTCCTTTTCAGCTTGAACTAGTGTTGTTCCTAGATGAGCCCTCAATGTACCAAATATGCCCCGGGTATGTTAAGTAACAAGTACTCCGTATAGGACGTGCAGCTCGAAATTCGCTCTTCTTTGATTCAGCCCACTCCAGAAGACACCGAAGGTTTGTGCAGTAAACAATACCATTTTCTATAACTTGTGATTATGATTAACCACTTGATCCCCATGGCTCGACGATCCTTCCCCGTATCTCAGCTGGCCCCATCGTTGCATTGCATCACATATGCAATGACACGTCGGTACGAACACACAAACTATCGCCAGTAACTGAAAGAGTGACTGCATCTCATATCCCTATTGATGAAATTAATAGTTGGTTCATAGGATCCTCATAATAGCCCTGGTTCGATTCAAGTGATATCGACGCAGTCGATCCTTCTCTGCTCGCCACGTGGGGGCCATGCGCCGTCTTGAGAATCCGACTGTTCATGCGCCCTAGCTTTAAAGCCTTATAGCCGTGTAACATACTTTTTGTATTCTTACTTGCATATCTAGTTGAGGACCTTTGAGGATCGACGGCGCGAACATCCAAAGCTGAGGCGAACACACTCTAGATAGCTACTCCGCTTAAGCTTTTCTCGTGGGTGCTGAATCTTACACTAGCCTAAGTATATGGATGGACCATTGCTAGTGATATCCCTAACGGAACATTTGCATTATTATCATTCCACCCGATCTGCAGTCATATGTACACGTGGTTATTCTCATTGTTTCACAGGAGCTACTGCACAAGCGACGATCGCGTATGCAAGGTAGACTAGCTATCTGGAGTTCAGCATGTGGATGTTACAGACAAGATTCTCCGAGGGACAAGGCTGAAAGTGCCACCTCCTCAGCTATCTATTTCAATTCACGGGCGGCTGCAATAAGTGTGGAGATGAAAGCATATGCGGTCTACTCTGTAGAGAACAAATGACGGAGTAGTTCAAAAGTTTCTGGCGTGGGAACCTTTGTTGGCAAATTTTCAAATGGGAATATGGGTGATCAGCGCGTTCTTTGTTGCAGGTGACTAGCCTGCTAGCACTAACGGTCAAAGCACAATGATTACAGTGGTTGGCCTTATGGCACAGGATTCACAATGTAAGGAAACAAATTATGATCTGCTTATCCTAGTAGGAGAAAAGACAATGGCAATGTCATAGGGACCACTAATATACAGATTCCCGAGACGATCCTGGAATAGGTATCAGCTGATAATTGAGGCTATACGTAAGGGATAATGCGTTGTATAGCATGCTTTCTTGTCGTGGATACTGGGCCGATCTAGATGCGACATATCGGAAATAGGGCACGTGGACCTTGCAGCTAGTATGCAATTTATGCTGGGAGGTATTTGTGATGGGCTTGGTTGCCTAACAAGGATTACAAGGTTATCCTGTCCAGGTTTGTTTTTTGAAAATAGTTCCCATGCTATATGTGACGCCTGTACAATGCCTCATGCTTTTCCTGGTGTTCGGATGCTGCGAAGACAATAAAACGCACCCCACATAGAAAAGATATATTGCGATAGGGGCCACTACACAATTCCTTACGGGCATATAAACCACAGTCTATCTTTGGAAGGATGGGAGAAATGCTTGGGGTTAAAAGATCACTCCAAGATAATAACACAAACGAATGGTAGAAACCATTAAGATGAACGTATTCATTGGTTGCCGAATCAATTACAGCTTCTCATAAAGTCTGTGCCAGAATATAATGCTCTGGAAGGGAGATGATTCCCTAGATGCTTGTGCTAAAATGAAAGTTGTCTCTATGTTGGTTTGCTTGTACCTCCTCGTCGCTGACGAAATTTGCCATGATCTCGATATCATCATGGTGGAAAAAGTTTAGCATACTTTCTGGCAGCTTAAGTGACACAGTCAGCGATATTACTTTTTATATATGTATTCGCACTTTGTATGATAATTCGACACACCTTTAATCGTTGGGTATAGTTTTGATACCACCGCGCTTGATAACCTACTGCGATCATGATCCGATTCTCATCGCTAGAATTCGGCATTCCTGCATGCCATAACCTCAAGTCTCTCAGCGTAATACTGCCTTTCTTAGCCTGAACTTGTACCGGTGGGCGTACTTTGCGGCGCTCCTCAAGCTTTTCTGTTTTCACATTGCATGTCATTGCACCTTCCGGAGTCGCTTGCTGGTCAGCAGTAGTAGTGAACTTGTGAGTCCCCAGCCAGAATTCGGTGGATCCATTCTCTGGTGAAAAGTCGGCCAAGGGCACGTTTGCGATCACATAGAAAGGTGCAGTCGGATGTCCACTCCAGCGAATGTCCTTATGAACCGGTTGTCTGAGACCGTTTGTATTCTTCAGAGCGTTATTCCCCGTAATGAAGTTCCATCGAGGCCTCGCTCCGAGGTATGCGTTCATGACCTGGATAACGAACGGATTCATATATACATCCTCAAAGATATATTCAGGTTTCAATGGAGCACAGTGTAAGATATTAGATCGCACACCATGGTTGAAATAAGCCTTTGAACCATAGATCTCTCGAAGCACGTTGTCAGTATCGTCCTGCATGTAGTTGTTGATCTTGTCAACATGAGCCACATCGACCACGCCCTCGAGTACTATGAACCCATCGTCATTGAAGCGTTCTAGGATTTTTCGCAGAGAATCTAGTGAATATTTTCCTCTAGCCTTTTCCGCTTCAGAGAGAGGAATAGTGGCGGGGCCGTCTGTGGGCGCTGATTCGAGACCCATCTTTTACAATATGCGAGGGGAGACAAGTACCAAAAGAGTAAACACTGTTATTACTCGAGCTTCAGAAAAGATCCTGTTCTAGGTAGCTATGTCAGTGAATTAAAAATATGCGGGTGTACTGCGTAGCGAGAAAAACGTTCTGTTGATTGCACCAGATACCGATATCCAACTCTTCCTTATCGCTGGACGCGTAAGGGTGTGCAGTATTAGCGGTTTCGCTAACTTGATTCGTCGAGATTCCAGACACGCGATAGTGCAAGAGAAAAACCAGAGATAAGCATGCTTGATGGGCAAATAACCACCTGCTATTTCGAGCGACGTCTATCTGGGACACAAACTGTATCTGATGGCCCAGATAAGAAGATAGGCTCATAATATATAACAGATCGGGTACAGCCGCGATGCAGCCAAGCAATGAGCCCCGGAGTCCTCCCATACTACCGAGATGCGTTTCACACCATCGGCTCTCAAACATGGCGCCCAGAAAAAGACGGCAGATTTCAAAGATGCCGTCTCCAGCAAGGAAACCTTCGTCGCGTGGTTGCAGAACGGCGACTCGGATGACGATTGCAACAACCGGGCATGGACAAACAAAGATCTAGAGCCAACGGGCCCAGAAAATCGCAACTGGAATTGGTTCAACTATGTGACGTTCTTCTTTGGCCTTGGGTTCGGGAACTGGACGCTGGGAAGTAGTATGATAGGTATCGGTCTCAACTGGTGGCAATCCATAGTTGTGATCTTCGTTGCAACAGTTATATCAGCAACAGCGACATGGTTCAATTCCAAGGCCGCGACAACTTACCACATAGGATATCCAGTCGTGGCACGTTTTGTCTTTGGGATGTAAGTATTGTTCTATATACTTCACCATGACAGCCATAGAACTAATATAATACATAGGTGGGGTAGCTATTATGTCGTCAGTGCACGAGCTATCTTGGCCATCATATGGTATGGAGTCCAACGTAAGCTATCCCAACTCCTTTTGTTCATTACTTCAACTTATTTATCAATCATGACTAGTGTATACCGGCTCTAGCTACCTAGTCAACATCCTCCATGCGATCTTCGGACATCACTTCACAGACATCCCCAACGGCATCGCATCAAGTATGGGTTTTACTACTCAGCAGATGCTAGCGTTTTTCCTGTTCTGGCTTATTCATATTCCATTTATTTTCCTACGGCCTCATCAACTGAGGGGTTTCTTTACCTTCAAAGCCGCAATTTCGATACCCGCAATGTTCGGCCTGTTCATATATTGCCTCGCTGCAACGCAGGGGAATTTGGGACCACTTTATAGTGGAAAAGCACCTTCTGGAAGCCAATTCGGATGGTTCTTCATGTGGTGTATCAACAGTGGCATGGGAAATACCGCGACATTGATAACAAACCAGCCTGATATTGCGCGGTGGGCGAAGACATCGCGGTCGCCCTTCATCGGCGTCATTGTAAGCGCAACAACCCATACTAGCAATGAAGTTAGGTACTGACGTTCAGTCATAGTTTGCCAATATCGTCGCAGTAACCCTTTCGGCAAGCATGGGTATTCTGGCAACGGCAGCAATCAACAATAAATGGGGAACCGACCTATGGAACCCATGGGACCTGATGACGGAAATAATGAACAGACATTGGAGGTCCGACGTTCGGTTTGCGATCTTTCTATGCGCCTTTGCCTGGATGGTGTCTTTGCTTGCCACAAACGTTGCAGGGAATATGATCCCCTTTGGCTCCGATGCCAGTATGCTCTGGCCAAAGTATCTGACGATCGTTCGAGGTCAAGTCGTCGTTCATATCCTGGCGTACGCCATATGCCCATGGAAGATCATGTTCTCCGCAAACACGTTCCTTACCTTTCTTTCCGGATATGGAATCTTCATGGCGCCTGTTTGCGCAATTATGATTTGCGAATATTTCCTGATCTCGAGGGGGAATATATTTGTTCCATCTCTCTACAATGGAACAAGATCGAATGAAAATTACTGGTATACAGGAGGATGGAATGTGCGGGCTTACATTGCATACGTGGTTGCGATCGCATTGCCATTTCCGGGTAAGGAATTCTTGCATCTTCTCAACTTCTCGAATGTTCACTAACCATAATCAAGGATTTGTTGGAACACTCGGCGCAAATGTGTCAGAGTCTGCTTCTAATCTGGGCCACCTTGGCTGGTGTCTTTCCTTTTCCTTGGGATTTACAGTATATTGGGCAGTCAATCAAGTTTGGCCACATGAAAATGTGAAGAACACTAAGAATCTCGCGAGGGAGGAGCTGGCGAAGGACTCATTTGTTGATGGAATTGAACAGGAAGAGGAAACAAAAGAAGCGAGGATTTCTCTGTCTGCAAAAGTATGATGCTGAAATGATATGGCGTCTTGAATACGCATGACATGCTGTTACCAAATTATACTACTTTAAATCGACGACAAATACCAGCCTACGGTCTTACTTGAGCGTGGCTCCGGAAGCGATGATATACCCAATACCGGAAGACATGCCTATTGAAAGCATGTCGAATTCCTCCAAAACATTGGTAGCGCGCATGACCAAAAGCGACTAGATCAGGCATGTATTCAATTGGAAAGTATGCACACAGACAATGTTGAAATTGCAAGAAACGCCAAGCGGCACCATATTAAATACCATTAAGAAAGGATGCATCTATACTTGCATAATAATAAACAGAACAGAATGGCAAACAGCAGCGAAACATGCCATGTATTATCCAACCTCGTCGGAGTCCAATTTAAGTCCTCTTCCCCGCCAAAGCATCCGTCAGCTCCCGCGCCACGGTTCTCCCAACTTTCTCACCCAACGCTCTCCCGATTAGAGTGGTATTCGTAGGAGCCGCAGTGGAGGAAGACTCTGTGCCATCTGTACCCAATCCATTTGCGACAGCGCCACCTGTCGCAGCGATAGTGTTCGCGGCAGCTCCGCCCGACGCCGCGATTACGTTGGCGATGCCGTCGAACACGGCGGTTATGAAGGCTGGCAGGTCAACTTCGGATGAAGGAATATCGCGGATCCTTAGTGTTGGAGCTAGAGACATGAGTATATCATCGCTGTTTACTTTTTTTGCGGATTGATGTGCCTGGTGTCCACTTACTGTCAAGTGCTCGCGGCTGGAGTGTTGGGCGAGCAGTAAGGAGTTGAGGGGTCATCAAGATGGCAGCACTGTATGCGAGAAATCTCATCTTGAAATAATGTTTTTTGTGGGTTTTGGAAACTCGTCCGCTGCAGTTCTGGCTCTGAAAATGAATGTTGGGCAAAGAACGGTGTTGCGACCAAGGAACGAACGAACGAACGTGATAATTATATGAAGACCGCCTTCAATGTATTTAAAAGGAACCCAGTAAGCGAAGGACCATGGAAGCTTCTTTGCGAAACAGTCGATATAAGAATAATGATAAAATAAGCCAGCCACATAGTTCCCCTCTCCAACGCCTTTCCCGCTCCCGGTCAGCTATTGTGAGACATTCACCCCGAACCCTGCAGTTGTTCGTATTTAGATCAAGCGTGGAGAATGTGAAAGTCTAGATTATGCCATTTTATGGAACTTGCTACATGGATACATGTCATGGATGGCTGAATCGAAGAGTCTGGATTACTATATGTGGAAGCCTGGATCGGAATGACTAGACAGGCTAACAATGTGGCGCCCCTGCTTCGACGGCCTTATTTCCCATTGGATCGTGGCAGAACACGTTCGGTCAAAATAAAAAAGGTACTGGCCTGCCAGGATTGGACTATAGCTTACTCGGTGGATACTAGATTGAACATCCAGAGTGATTAATTGTTGTGCACCTCTCGCAAGACGTGTGCTATCAGCTTTACAGAGCCTGAAGTACAACATCCGTCATCATGAGCACTTTCTCCTCTTCGAGACGACGGCCGACTAATTGCAGACTAACGGGCATCCCATCAACTGCTTCCGCATTATCTGCGACGAGTGAGTCAATCTTCGAATACTTCGTGATGAACAAACGATGTAAAGACTTACAGCCATTTTGCACCTTTGAATCTATGTCGCTCAATGCTCGATGTTCACTGTAAGGAGTATCAAGTGTCTTATCGACTTTTACACCAGTAGGGAAAGATACTGCGGGGTAGTCGAGGATATTAAATACGCCAGTGTAACCCACGTAGGTAAACTTTCCATGCTCTACAGTACTATACGGGGTCGTCGGTCCTGATTTCACCGCAGTGTCAGCATAGAGCTCCGGGAAGGAAAATGAGAGGAGTCTTACCGAGAACCGCATCTAAACCGGACGCATTCCACCTCTCCATATACTCCTTCTGCAACGTGTTGCGCTCTATGTGAATCTGCCACAATTCATGCACTCCGGTCTCTGAGGACTGCTCGTAGTCTTTCATCTCGGGCCGGAATGGTTCCTTCGTGGGCTCAAGCAGCTTACGGATTGATTTTCCGCCATCTGCAAGGAACTTGCGCGACAATATCTTCACTGCAGCTTGATGGCCTGTAGGGTCCCAATCTACTATCTCGTGGCCAGCACTTTTGAGCTTCTCCACTGTTTCCTTGAGTGCGCGAGCCACGGGAGGGGTCGGCGTAACGTTTCCATCGTTCCACAGTACGCCGATTTTCAAAGTCTTCTTCGGCTCAACTGAACGCCAAGGGATCGGTAGGCATTTGGGGTCATGGATCCAAGGCTCCCTGTCTACCACGGTTTTCGCGAAAAGCTCAATCTCTGGAAGAGTTTTTGCCATCGGACCATTAACGCTATTCACGGACTCCTGGCCTGCTAAGCCTGAGCGCGTTTGGAAGTTGGGAAAGCGCCCAGATGATGGACGTAAGGTAAAGATGCCTGTGCAGGCAGCTGGAATCCGGAGGGAACCACCTTCACGGGGCATATATGTTAGTTATCGTGTTCCAGACGTCCTACATCAGCGTGAAGATCATGACGCACCGATATCTGTCCCAACCCCTATCCTGCTCGCTCCAAACGCAATCAAGGCTGATTCTCCTCCAGACGAGCCGCCTGATGTGAGATTCCTGTTCCTCGGGTTGACTGTGCGACCAAAAACGTTATTCACTGTTTCAGCGATCATCATTGCGGTCGGCACATTTGTCTTTACGTAGAGAACAGCCCCTGCCTCAAGAAGCAGGTCTGTGAGAGTACTGTTATAAGTGGCCGGGTCATTGACAAGTGATGCAAATCCGACCGTAGAGTCCTTTCCGATAATATTGAAATTGTCCTTCAAAGAAATAGGCAGGCCATGAAAAGGTCCCACAGGCTTCCCAGTCTGTTTGAGATGATCATCTAGCTCTTTTGCTCTAGAGATGGCTTCATCGAACAGAATCTCGGATAAACAATTGGTCTATTCGACAGTGATTAGTGACTGTCTATGCACTGTTCTTGCCGCAGAAGGGTCTAAGGACATATTTACCAATTGATGGGCTGCAGCTGCAGCTTTGCAAAATGCCTTAGTTACCTCTTCTGAGGTCCATGATCCAGTTGAAAGCTTGCTCAGGAGCTCTGGTGCAGGTGTCGATGTGATCTCCAGCTCTCGGTCAGTGAACCAACCTGACTCCCGTGGAAATGTGGTCACATCCGTCTCTTGCTCGGAAGGGAGAATCTCTGCCGGGATCACCCATTCTGCAGGGATCGTATCACGAAGGGTCTGCCGTTTAGTGGCAGCGATTGTTTCCCATGGTTTTGGTTTTGAGTCTTGGGACAATCTGAACACTTTAAGCATCATGATGTATGTCTAGGAAGGAGACGCGAATGTGTATGTGATGAAAATCAATAGGTGCAACGGCAAATATTTCATGTCCTTCCATATAAGTACCGTTCAGGAAAACCGGGATGTGACGATGTATGCGAGATTTGTAAAACCCTTTGTGTGGAGAAGGGACCACAGCGTTCTCAACCGGTCAAACCACTAATCATTGATAATAGGCCGGAAACCGATCAAGCTTCATTCGACTGGATAGAGACCTATCAGCACTGTTCTCCGTATCGAATCAGCGATAAGGTCCTTCGTGGTATCACAGATATAACATTGTCGGATGAAAGCCGACTTCACTCGTGCGGGGTAGGGATAACAATTCCCTTTCTGAAGATATCACGAATCGCACTTGCCTCGGCCAAGTCACGCGACGACAGACAGTCACTTCATCCCACGGATGTTCCCGAACACGTTGCCGTATGTGAGTAGCAGCGAGCATTGACGTTGGTTCTTGCTCTTGTCTGCATTGTCCTGCATACCAGTAGTCCCTGTGACTTCATACGAAGATCGGCGAACTCTGATGGTTGATGATGATCGATGAGTGTGGAGTTGGCACTGACGAACCAGGGACGATGGGTGGGTGATGGTCAGATCCAAGGCAAGACACAGAATCACATCCTCGGGTCGCTGTTAGATAGTAGATAGTTTCCTGCAGTGTGGAGAAGGCCGAATCGATGAGCGAAGATAGCTGCCGGAAAGGGCTTGGCATCAGGACGCAGACATGGCCATGATCGACGCCAGGGTACTTATACTTTCCCTCGATCCGGTAACAGAGCTCCTTCGCCTTCGCAGTGGATATGTCGATCGGGTCAGATTACTACAGCTCGTGTTTGTATCATTGTTGAGCTGGATTGTCCCTGCTGAGAAAGGAGTGGGCGATGTCTTCTCATTTTGAGTGGTTGAAAAAACCCATCTGGCCGCCAACACGCACAACACCAACAGCTCTGCTGGCAGTCCTCGACATCTCCAGTCCATGGCTTCTAGGTTCAAGGAATATGTGCGCGGTAGTGCAGGCTCCCCCGAAGAAGCAAAGCTTCTACGTAAACTCGATTTCTTCATCCTCACGTTCTGCTGTCTGGTCTATTTTTTCAACTACCTGGACCGGTCAAATTTGACCAATGCTTACGTGTCGGGGATGAAAGAAGAGCTCAATTTCAAGGGAAACCAGTTAACTGTCATAAATACGATATGGACGGTTGGCTACATCGTGGGCCAGGTCCCCTCCAACCTGGCGTTGACCTATGTCCGCCCACGCATCTTCTTACCGGCAATGACCATTCTGTGGGCAGGGCTTACCATGATCACCGCCGCAGTGCATAACCCTCAGGGGATTATGGCAATTCGCTTCTGTCTAGGTGTCGCAGAATCCAGCACTTTTGTCGGAACTCACTATATTCTCGGTGCATGGTACACGGAAAAGGAACTGGGGAAGCGAAGTGGCATTTTCACTGCATCTGGATTGGCAGGGACAATGTTTGGTGGTTTCATCCAGACTGGTATACATTCTTCTCTAAATGGGGCGCGTGGGCTCTCTGGCTGGCGGTGGCTCTTCATTGTATGTCTTTCGTCCGAATATCCCTCTCTAGCGTAATAATGTCATCCTAACGGCGATTTCTCAGATTGATGGTATAATTACCTTGCCAGTTGCCATATACGGTATCTTTTTGTTTCCAGATACTCCAGCCGCTACAAATGCCCCTTATTTGAGTGCATCGGAACGTTCGCTGGCTATATCACGCGTTCCAGAAACTAGTGCTGTCCATACACCACTAAATCTCGCGTTTGCCAAGCGTCTTTTTGGGACCTGGTTCTGGTACGGGTTTGTCATGCTATGGGTCATCGCAGGGGAGACTGAGTCCTTTTCTTCGAATACCCTTCTAGCACTGTACATGCAAGCACATCCTACTATCAAATACACAGTCGCTCAGTTGAACAATTATCCCTCTGGTGTACCAGCTGTGGGAATCGTCTCAACATTATTCTGGGCAACTCTGACCGACTTTCTGGGAGGGAAACGCTACCTCGTGGGTTACTTTATTGCCATCACGGGAATCGTGACATCAGCCCTGATTTTGACACGATTCTCGGATACGGCGACAGTCTTCGGAGCGTATTACTGGGCTGGTACAGTGTATGCGTGCCAGGCTACCTTCTTTGCGTGGTGTAACGACGCTATGCGCTACCAAGACGCACGGCTTCGGTCAGTCGTCCTTGCAAGTATGAATATGGGCAATAATGCGGTCAACGCCTGGTGGAGTATCTTATTCTATTCTGCTGATTTTGCTCCCAAATTTACCAAGGGAATGTGGGCTATGATAGGCTGTTCAATCGCGCTAGCAGTGTGGACTTCGGTGGTTCTCTATATGTCAGTGAGAGAAGAGAAGAAACAACGTTCAAGCGGTATAATGCGTCCCGACGACAATACGCTGCCGGTCGTCTCTCCCAAGAATTGAAGGATGAAACAAACCTTTTCTGATTGACATCCCATCTTCAAGATTAAAACAAAAATAGTAATATGAAAGACCCCTAGGTATTTATAATGAGAAATGAACAAAATAAAAGAATTGCGATTAAGGGTCAATCCAACAATGGGAAGACATAAGTGATAATAACATAGCTGGCTCGATTGATTAACAGCAGACGTATGGGTAACAGAAAGTAGCTAATCAACTATTGCCATTGAGTGCGGTTCGTTCCTCCAGTTATACTAGTTATCCATGGTCAAAGCAGATTCCCCGCCATCTAAGTACCTGGGCCGGGCTATCCCGAAGCGCACGGGCGGAACAGCCACGCCGGCCTTTCTGCGGACCGTTCTAAACAATATGGTCACCAATAGAAATTAATAAACAATCAATTGAAACGCTCCGCAGAAATGGGGGTGGGTGCAGATAAGATAACGTTAAAGTACGCCATGAGGGCAGTACAGAGCCGCAATTTCGCTTTTCTTTTGCAGTGTCAGGCTGATTCTTGTTTTGAGTTACGAGCCTGGGTTAGAAATCGAACTGTCGGCTTCGTATGCACACACGATTTTTGACCAATTCAATTCCTACTCATAGAGACCGGTTCGAGAAGTGAAGATTGCTGTCTGGAAAATGGGCGTCAAGAGGACACGCTCATCCAAAGAGTCGCTGGATGAATCGCGACCAACAAAGCGACGCGCTAGCGGCGAGGCCTCTGTTCAAGATGAGAGTAATAATAGCGACGAGAAAGCGGATCAGTCACCAAGGACAATCACGAATGGAGAACCCCAGACACCGCAACAGGATCCTGCTCTGCGTGTTGCTGCTTCTCCCGCCGACTCCGTCTCCAGCCGCCAGTCGCACGCTGTCCCAACAGTCACTCGCAACCTTCTTGGAGGAGACTTGATCCTCTCCAAATCTAACATCTGGACGCTAGTCCATGACCCCGTAATCGCATATCGTCATCTCCGATTTGTTTCTCAGCGATGCTAACTATGGTTTTAGGCGACCCAGAAGATCCTCACGAGAGTACCGGATTCAACGCTTAGCGAGATCCAGACCACTGTCCGGATCGCACAGGATGCGCAGAAAGTATGGAGGGCGACATCTTTCTCAGAACGGAGATCCTTACTCTATTCTCTGATACATATCATTCGTGCCAATTCTCAGAAGATCGTGAGTTTAGCCGGGTGGTCTATCATGTCTATCGTCCATTAACTTGTCTTATCCATAGGCTTATTGTATATCCCTGGAAGAGGGCAAGACGTTAGATGATGCTATGACGGAAGTAGTGCGGGCAATTGACATGATTGAGTCAGCCTGCGGGGTCCCAAATAGTTCGGGTCAGTATGTATCTCTCAAATCTACCGAGAGTCATACAATACAGGAACCTCTGGTAAGTTTAACCTCGAGCTCTGTTTGAGCCGCGATATGCTGACTTTCATCCAGGGAGTATGTGTTGTCTGTACTCCATTCAACTTTCCCTTTTTGATTCCCCTGTGGTTTATTCCATATGCTCTTATCACGGGAAACGCTGTCGTCCTCAAGCCATCAGAGAGATGTCCATCGCCAGCAATGATGCTGGGAGAGTTTATATTGGAAGCAGGCTTTCCTACAGGGATTGTCAACATTGTACACGGAAGTTCTGTAGCTGTCGAAAAGCTGCTGGCTCAGCCTCCCGTCAGCGCGGTTTCTTTCGTCGGTTCTGAAGATGCCGCGGACCATGTCTACAAGATTGCAACGGCGACAAGAAAGCGGATACAAGCAGAATGCAGCGGTAAAAACCATGGTGTTATTTTGGAAGATGCGAACAAAATCCAGACACTCTATGCAGTGGCCGGTGGAGCGTTTGGAGCCGCAGGCCAGCGATGCATGGCTCTGAGTGCCATTGTCTTTGTTGGCTCGACTGCAGACTGGGTACCAGAACTGGTTGAGATCGCTAAATCACTGAAACTAGGTCATGGTCTGGATAAAGGGACAGACATTGGCCCACTTATCAGCAGATCGGCCAAAGAGCGTGTCGAAGAGATCATTCAAAGTGCCGTCGAGGAGGGCGCCGAGGTGATCCTGGACGGCCGAAACCCAGAGGTTCCAGAATACCCCAATGGCAACTTTGTCGGGCCAACGATTATTCGTGGCGTTCAACGCTACATGCAATGTTATCAGCAGGAGATATTCGGGCCTGTGCTTGTTTGCCTCGAGGCAGAAGGTCTTGACGAGGCAATTGAGATTGTAAACGAGAATCGCTGTAAGCTGAAACAGGCGCGCTTCTGTTCTTGGTTCTCGTATGCTGATAGGATTCCATCTAGTTGGAAATGGGTGCTCGATATTCACGACGAACCCAACGAATGCGCAACACTTTCAGAGACATGTTAATGTTGGACAGATCGGTATTAATGTGCCGGTATTTGGTAAGCTTCCTTTGTTGATGCTCGTGGATGTTGACCGGCGCTCATGTAGAATATAGCTTCCAATGGCCAACTGCCGCGAACAACGAATAAAGATTCATTCATGGGAGGTATGTTACAGACTTGACGCTTGGTTGCGTTTGTCCAGATTCTCTAACAGCGGCAGATCTTATCTCTCATTCTGATGCCCCTTGGCAATTCTTTACCATGACTAAAACCGTCTCCTCACTTTGGCGTTGAAGTTGAAATAGAATACACTACGGAATAAATGTAGTCCTCCATAGACAGGGAAAGACAGCAGTTCACTGTGGATACTAGAGATAAAAATCAAAGTGCAGCAGGTCAACCAGACACTATCTCCGCTTCAGGCCAATCGACATGCGGGTTATAAATGTATTGAACAGTACGAATTCACGAGAAATAGATCCACAGCTGTATTGTTGATGCGGGATGCCATGTGGAAAGACGCTGACTGATTGCGATGACAGATGCATCACGACCGATGCTCGATAGCGCGGAGATGCCGACAATCGCCCGTGTTAGTGTCTTCTCCGGATCCGCCCCGGCCAGCGCGTCGAATTAACGCTTCTCTCTCAGCTTCGATCTCTTATCGCGCCGATCGCAAGAGAAGAGGCCAAGCCTCAGGACAAGGTCGCGTCGCGCGGAGTTTCTCGAACAGGGGAAGCTTGCTGCGGTGGCGCCCGGGAGGTTGCTTATCTCGATCTTTATCTACAAGGTCGCTGGAATTCCGACCGGGCATGAGTAAATCGGCGTTATCAGTGAGGAGAACGGTTACACGAAGCAAGGGTCTGTAATAATAATTAAAACCTGACGACCGTCGCCAACATGGTCGTCGCAATCACCGATTCTTCCTACTGTGCGATCACGTAGGACACTTGTTGTCGTTCTTCGTTCGCGATGCGAGCTCACAAGGAAGACGCCTCTATGGGGCAGGCGACCGATGCCCAGGTCTTCTCCGAGACGACTGCAGAGGATGTTCGCCTCGAGCAGCTTGGATACCAGCAAGGTCAGTGGGAACATCTCAAATCCACGAGAGAGTTGTGTTAATAATGATTCCAGAGCTGAAGCGGTCCTTTGGTCTCCTGGGAATGATTGGTTTCAGTTTCAGTATTGTTACCTGGTACGTTTGACGATAGATGCTTGATACTGAACTGCGCCTGTTGACATTTGTATAGTTGGACTGCGCTAGGCGGTGTCTTCACTGTCGGTGTCAATGCTGGAGGACCGCCTGTGATGGTTTATGGCTGGATTGCCGTCTGCTTGGTGACTCTGGCTGTTGCTTTCCCAATGGCGGAGATGTGTTCGATGTGGCCGGTTGCTGGGGGTCAATATTCCTGGGTAGCGATCCTGGCTCCCCCAAGGGTTGCACGAGGATTCTCATACGTTGCTGGCTGGTTCATGTTAACAGGTATGGTTGCTATATAACGTCTACCTCCAACGGATCGGGTGCTGAACCTTCCTCAGGCCTCCTCGCTATGGGCGCGACAAATAACTTTGTGGGAGCCAACTTTGTTCTTGGCCAGGCAAACTTGGTATTCCCCGATTATACGATCGAACGCTGGCATACAGTTCTAGTGGCATACTTGATCGCCTTCCTAGCTGCGGCTATCAATATCTGGGGTCCGCATCTTCTGAACCGCCTCTCCCGATTCCTCTTAATCTGGAACGTTGGTTCTTTTATAATCGTCATGATCACCCTCCTGGCTACCAACAATCATAAGCAATCTTCTTCTTTTGTTTTCCAGGATTTCCAGAACTTTACCGGCTGGGGCTCTGGCATGGCGGCCATGGTGGGCATTCTCCAATCGTGCTTTGGCATGTGTTGCTACGACGCCCCAGCGCATATGACAGAAGAGATGAAAAACGCATCCAAAGAAGCGCCCAAGGCTATCATTCTATCTGTAGTTCTGGGTGCTGTTACTGGTTTCGGGTTCCTGCTTACGCTGTGCTTCTGCATTGGAGACATCAACGAAACTGCCGATACCAGTACCGGTGTGCCTGTGATTCAGATCCTATTCGACTCCACTCAAAGCAAGGTTGGAGCTTGCTTCCTTGCTAGCATGATCACCGTCATTGTCATTTTTGCCTCGAACAGCCTGCTGGCTGAAGGCTCTCGCTCAGTGTACGCCTTCGCTCGTGACCACGGTCTTCCTTTCTCGCAGTTCTTCGCCAAAGTCAACGGCAAACGGGGTGCTCCGGTCAACGCTATCCTTCTCAGCCTAGGCGTTCAGATGGCTTTGAATGCTATTTACTTCGGGACTGTAACCGGTTTCGAAACTGTCATTTCGATTGCCACGGAAGGATTCTGTAAGTATATAGCTAATTTCGCTCCGATTTGAAGTTCTAATTGGCTGACCATCAATAACAGATCTTTCCTACGCGATGCCTCTATTTTCCCGCGTCCTGGCTTATTTCACCGGCCATGTTACAGCTATGCAAGGTCCTTGGGCGCTTTCCCCTTCCATCTCGCTGGGAGTTAGTGCCATCGGCCTGACATTTCTGCTGTTCGCTTCGATCATCTGCAACTTCCCTTCCAGCTCTCCT
The DNA here is from genome assembly GCA_029606185.1 of Paecilomyces formosus. NCBI lineage: Eukaryota > Fungi > Ascomycota > Eurotiomycetes > Eurotiales > Thermoascaceae > Paecilomyces > Paecilomyces formosus. The sequence goes on from JAPVCB010000026.1 coordinate 1,648,327, forward strand.
GTCGACAAGGAGAACATGAACTACACATCTGCCGCTATCGGTGTCATTGGACTTATTAGTGTCGTGACCTGGTTGACAACAGGCAGAAAGCATTTCACCGGTCCGGGAGATGTCAAGAACCTCAAAGGCTATGAGAAGACTGAAGCTGTCATTCGGCCAGAGAGCGAGGAACTCAAAGCCGACCCGAAGCTCGACGTGAAGCGTTGATTGTATACTACAATTCATATATATAATGACCAAGAGACGGTTTAATCTTTCACCCGTGCGTGCTTTCTACACCTTAGGACCTTGTTGCTAGAAACATGTTTGTATTTATTTGTCTTTTTAATTATTTCCCCCAATGAATGGAGGACAGCCACCACATCCTGAAGAACCAACCACCAAGTGCCGGTACAACCTACCGGGCAGACTGTAAGTATTAGTATCAGATCCTGGTGCAACAAAAATCGCCCATTCCAATACTACACACCAAGAGGGGAAAGTCAAGCCGCAATCCCAAGCAGCAAGTCAATCAGATCTCGTCCTCGGGAGGAGGCGGTTTGCAGCTAGAGATGACACAGATCAGTAGCTATCCCTAATATTGGTGTCTAGTATTTGTGGAATAATTATACTTACTCGATCAGAATGGTCTTCGGCTCCAAGTACTCCATGAGTCCATTCTTTCCAGATTCACGGCCAAATCCGCTCTGCTTGAAGCCTCCGAAGGGAGTACTCATAGTGGGCATCGTACCGCTGTTAATACTCACGGTTCCTGTCTTGAGCTCAGCGCTGACACGCATGGCGCGGATGATGTCCTTGGTGAAAATGCTCGCTGGAGACGTGCACAAAGTATTAGTATTTGTCTATGGGAAGATATCTTAATGCTCATGGAGTCGTCTTGTCCTTACCTGAAAGCCCATACATGGTATCGTTCGCCATATCAATGACCTCGTCCTCTTCCTTGAAAGTGCGAACCACAAGAACAGGACCGAAGATCTCATCACGGTAAACACAGCTGGTCGTAGGCGGATTGAGAAGGATAGCTGGTTCGAGGAACCAGCCCTTATCACCCTTCCTGACTCCTCCACAAAGCAGCTCAGCGCCATCCTTCTGACCCTCTTTGATGTAGTACCTCACTTTATCGTAGTGTCTTCTGTCGACTAGCGGGCCAAGCAGAGTGTTCGGCTCCATAGGATCGCCCATGATGGTAGTGAAGGTCTTGAAACACTGCAGGAGGCCCTCAATGAACCCCTCTGCGATGTCCTCATGGACAAAGAGTCTGGAGCCCGAAACACATGCCTGTCCCGTGTTGAGAAGGAATCCGTAAGAATTATGGTGCAAGGCGTTACCAAAGTCAGCATCCTCGAAGACAATAGACGGATTCTTCCCTCCAAGCTCGAGAATCACACGTTTCATGTTGGTGTGCGTCGCAGCTGCATGGATCCGTTTACCGTTGGTATGGCTTCCAGTGAAGCTGATCTTTTTGATGCAGCGGTGTTGCGCCAGAAGGAAGCCGGTCCTGTCTCCACCACTGACGATGTTGATGACACCGGGAGGAAAGCCCGCTTGTTTGATGAGATCGCCCATAGCGAGAGCTCCAAGGGGAGAGCGCTCAGAAGGCTTGAATATGATGGTGTTCCCGGCAGCCACAGCAGGTGCAATCTTCCAGGCAGCGTATAGGAAGGTTGCATTCCACGATGCGACAGCAGCGCAGACGCCCATGGGTTCATAGGTGACAAGCTTGTAGAAACCTTCGCCGTCATCGTCAGGGTAATACTCTCCTCCCAACTTGGTACACCAGCCTGCATAGTATCGAAACCAGTCTGCAACTTTAGTACGGATGAGCTCACGGGCAGCAATGAACGGCATGCCCATCGCAATTGTCTCGAGCTTCGCCAAGCGTTCGCAGTTGGCTTCGAGGAGATCGGCCAGTCTCAAGAGACATTTGGCACGTCGCGAGCCAGTCCAAGTCTTCCAGACTTCGAAGGCGTCCATAGCCGCTTCCACTGACTCATTAACTTCCAATGGGCCACAGACCTCCACATCTCCAGTGACAAGAGTCTCGTCCGTCGGGTTGTAGACCTCGAGCTTATCGCGACTATGTCCATGGATACGCTGGTCAGGGACATACTAGATATATACCCGCGTTAGCCCGACTATCTCTCAATATATGTGCATTGCACGTATGGGAGTATGAGCTTTCAGACCTTATTGTTGATGAACGGCAGAGTATGCATGGTCGTAATAGTGTTTCTGTTCATTTTGGCGGCCTGCTGACGGTTGACGGAATGAGATCCTAGGAGGAATATTAGCCTGAAATAATGATAACGCTGAACAAGTTACTGTTAGGTACACTAGGCAAGGCATATATCAGCCATACCTTTTCTTGATTTGTCCTGTTAAAGTATTGGATCAGTGCAAGGTCCTGGGGAGTGCGGTAGCAAGTGAGTCAAGTTAAGAAGAGCTTGTCTCGAAGCTGAAGGGATACTGGTTGACTTGTGTTATTGTGTGTTTATTTACAGGTAAATTGAGTAGTCAATAGTCAATCGACTGCCATTCGAGTTTTCGTGTTGGACCATTCCGTCGTCTTTGTTACACTGGGTGTGTTATCCCGACCAAGTCACTTCGAGAGCCCGCAGTTACAAAGAGACCAAGGATTCTGGGAGTCAAGGTTATTATACTCAAGAGACGGGACTTGTAGAAGAATTCTGTGGTATATTCCTTTGAACAGGCACGGCATGTATATTATTATAACTGCTCAGACACAATGGTATGTGAGAGACCATCCGCCTCTCTGGTTTCTTGAGCCTCGAGGAGTACAAACAGATGAAGGAAACATGTCCAATCCCAATCCTATCCCATCTACCTCTGAGGTACCCAGTTCACGGTAAGTTCACCCTCCATGACATTGTTGTCCCGGAATGAGATACTGCCGCACTTCGCACACTTATTGTCAACCAGTCCCTGCATGAGCGGTTTGAGTTGAGCAACAGAGATCGGGTTGGGTGTGTTTTGCGTAAATACGCAGAGCCCCGAGGCGACGTTTGGGTCACCGCAGCAGGCAATGTGCTCACCAGGCTTATACTGCTTCTCGACTGTAACCATCTGGTCAACTTCGTACTTGAGAAGGGCGAGATCGCAGGGGGTGGCGCCGCAATTGCTATTGCCTCTGCAATTGATGCCCAGAGCTGAGGTGGAGGAGATGCCGAGGGCAAAGATGATGACGCTGAGAAGAGGTTGCATGATGGGTAATCGGTTCGGGTTTTTAGTATGTGTTACCTCTTTTGCGACTGTAGATTTGCAAAAGGAGGATGGGATCAGGAAGTCGTATTATTGATTGAAACACAGGCATATTTATATCTGTTTAATCCGCCCACGTCTTTTGTGAGGCTATATCTGTTTTCCACGATTGAAAAGTCCCGGGCCAAGCCAGACTTACAATGCGAAGCTGCTTGAGGCTGCATTGAGCCACCCGATGTACTCTTAACTTCTTTATTCCGTGTGTACAGTCCACATACATTCGTAGCTGACGGATCTTTTGACGTTATACAAAAGCATAGCGCTAACGATAACATTAGGAGTTGTGAGTTAGATTTTGTGGCTATATGTTACACAAGAAAACTAGCCTGCGTTCTTGTACTACTGTCTGTGGACTTCATCCGAGGCGGTGTCCTGAACATGAGCATTTCGATCCTGAATGCTTGTAAGAACTACTGTTGGACATGGCAGAGGTACAATGTAGTACTATGGAAGGTGCATCGTTGGGTCGTCGAATAAGCCTTGAGAATCTAGCAGTATGAAAGATGTTATTCCGCATTGGGATACCGGTTGACTCGTAATATATGATAATCTAATAGTGCTGCTACCTATATGCAGTAGTATGTCACAGGTCGTACCTTGGGATACATGAATGCGAATTGGATATATGCACCTTCTTTCGGTTGAGACCCTTCTATACCTCATCCCCGGAATCTCCCTCGATCCATACCCCAAGAACGGGGTTCAATTGCGACAATCCAACTATTAGCTCGTTTGGCGATTTATGTCCTTTAACCACAAGGTGCAGATCAAACACACGACTGTAGAGACCCTGAGTCTCCATAGGCGGAGGTAATGGCGAGACCCCAGGCATGTTCGCCGTCGACTGTATTGTCGCCGATCTCTCCATCCCACCCATAACTGGGCTGTGTATCGATGTCATTACCACTTCCTCAATTCTTTTCACCTGGACTGACTCCGCGCCAGCTTTCAGCACTCCCTCCAGAATCGGCTCTAATCCGAGATCCGATCGACGATATCGCACCGTAATACGCGACTCGACTAATGCATTGCGCTTTCTCACTTTCTCAATCGAGAACCACACCAATGGATATGCCAAAACAGTCACGAAATACAACCCAGTCGTGATGGCTGCCAATATAGGCAAGCCTGCGCCGCATGCTGACCCGATTGCAGCACTCAACCACACTGCCGCCGCTGTCGTGAGTCCTCTGACGTCTGAAGCTTGCTTGAAAATAATTCCTCCACCGATAAATCCCACCCCGGAGACGATTTGCGCCGCTATTCGCGACGGATCAAGCACGATCATGTACCGTGCAAGAATATCTGTGAAGCCATATTTCGACATGAGCATGAAAAGAGCAGAGCCCATGCCGACGAGCGTGTTCGTGCGTAGTCCAGCAGCCTTTTGGCGCAGTTGACGCTCGATGCCAATCAGTGATGTGAGCCCGACGGCGAGGAGTAGTTGGCAGATCTGAGGCCACTGCTGGCCTTCATGTTCGCTAAAGACAGGCATATCTCTATGGATTAGAGCCTTTCAGAACTTTTGGGGAGTTTGGCGTCGGTATGGAACCATTTGCGCCGTGGACAGGTCTCCCAGCTGTTTGCTCCCTATATTGATTTGCGATGGCAGCAGAGGTATTCGGTCGCCAAGAATCCCCAAAAGAACGAGGAAACGGAAGAGAATTAATATTTTGGATAGGCGGGCCCTATCGGTTAGATTCCGACTTTATGACGCAAACTATGTGGGCCAGTCTGTTACTGGCTCTTTTAGGTATTTTAGTTGCTCTGAAGCTGATAGTAGGCCATCCTGTGGGAATGGCGGTGTACCTGGCCAGTCCGTAGACTAGATACACACTTCCTGGATATGGTAAGAATCAAATTGCTCATGGTGATAATTATTTGCTGAAGACGATGAGATATCCTTACTTTGTACGACCTACAACTTTACTTTCGAACCGATCTACTACTTAGCGCTGAAGGTTCTGCGGGGCATGGTTCAGACAGGACATTTTAAACTCTAGTTAAGTAGTAGTTACTCCGTAGAGATGAAGCGATCTGTTGTTTCCATATTTCGAGAATTCGAAACTACTCTTGTAAAATATATGCAGTATGGATGATCAACAGGGACAGAGACAAAAATGAAATACATAGCTGATGTCAACATACTGTTGGCGAAGAGGAATGCAGAGTTATGCCTGTTTCCGTTTCTGCCACTCTCGCCTCAACCATATCAAAGCAAACAGGCACCATGGAAACACCATGACCGGGACAGACATAACGAGAGAAGATATGCCAAAGAATGCAGCTGTGAACCAAAACAAGCCGATGTACAAGAAGCTTCTTCTAGTCGGCCACGCATACCAAGCCTTGAAGATCAGGATCAAACAAAGGATGATGTTGCACGCCATGAATAGCCCCGCTGTTGGAAGGTTAAACATCAAGCCTGTAACACTGAAGAAAAAGAACGATACGTATACGACGATATATAGAAATCGCCAGTATCTCACATAACGAGCGGCGGATTGCACGGACCATCTGAAGATGCCACCAGCGGCGAGTGTCAGAGGGAGAGTCAGAAGCAGACAGCCTAGCATGATCCCAAAGGCTTCCCAGGTCCAGTTCAAGGGACCTGATGTATTCATCGTGGACACTATTGCTTTTGTAGAGTTAAGGGTGTCAGCGGGCAGACCCTCTAACCATGAATTTGTCCAATTAGAAAACGCCTGAGGGCCTGGCGAGGTCTTCGTATCCATATTCATGCCAAAGAAACTTGTGGTAAAGGAGAGAGGCAAATAAATAGCAGCGAGTAAAGCAAGGATAAAGTCTCGGCGTCCTCGGGATAGGGAAATCTGTTCACGAATCTTGCGCCGCATCTCTTCGATATCTTCCGACGTCTGTGCGAGTTCTGATTGGAGATACCCAAGATCTATCCTAAGTGTCTCCATTCGTTCTTTGAAAGATTGACCTCCGTCCCAGAGCTTTTGCTCCGTTTCTTGAGCTTCGATCCAGCTACCAAGCATTATGAGCACGCTCATGGCATGTTTAACTGACTCTTCTGCACCAAACCGGCAATCCTCGAGGTGAACAAGATACCTGAGTTTGTTGACGCTTGGATTCCGGCGGCCCAGGAGCTCCTGCATCACCAGTCAGTCGGTATAGTTACAGCCAATAAAAAGACTCTTCTTCATACCATCTTTTGGAGCTCATTTGCGCACCCCTGAGCGAAGTCCTTCGATTCGAATATCATGACATGGAATACCGCAAAGATCGAGAAGACAATCTCGCTTTTTGACGCATGATATTTGCCAGGGCTGGGAGTTCTTGGCCGGGCATAGACTTGGGAGTCACTCCGCAAGTATGAAAAACGATGCAATGCATCCATTGAGCGAAAAAGGAAAAAGAGCCTCGCGCCAATTCCAATATCGTTCGTATTGTTGCCGGCAATAATTGTGTTATCGCTAGATGCGGATACTGTTGAAAACACCCGATTCCCATTCTCAGTATCTGTTGCGGGGAATAGTCTGATATGAGCAAATTCCCTTTCCGGTAACTTCTTATAATGCTGCCAAATCTCAACGTCAATGTCGGACATGAAGCGCGGGGCTTTTGAGTGCCAGGTGAGCATTATGCGATCGTTTTCATATTGCGCTGGGTCCAGATTTCCCATTGGTCTCTCTAATGGCGGATACAAGAACATTAGACGATCACGGATGGACTGTATGAACCAGAAGATTGAATAGCGGACTTACGTTGAGAGGGAAGGGCAATGAGCCTCTGGCGGCCACGCTCAATGACCTCAATATCATCCTCAACTAGAGGTGTTGGCAAGTGCCACAAGTCGGACACTACGAAACAAATCATTTGGCTGGGGGACAAATGTAAACGTTCTATATTCCGCTCCATAGTTGCGCGTACCTCGTGGCTGAACGTGAAGAAACCGTTAAGTGCCCCTGTGTCTGGAGTGGCGGCAACTGCACTAACTCATCGACGTCGCTGAGATACAACTCCTAGGCTGGAACCCGGATGACTTACACCAATGTGACTCCATCGGTTGTATGGTTTTCGATTGGATACTCTAACTTGCGTAACATTTCAGAGAACGAATCGCACGGATCGGTGACTAGTATTCTTTCGTGACCTATTCAGACGTCTCAGTGCTGTCGTCGAGCAGTGCATGATCCAACTCACATCCTCGATCTGCGTAGTCCGTCTCCTGATCGCCCCAGTGATGAATAGGCGATGAAGCAAATGTCCAACATCGAAAACTGTCGACCAGTCCTCCTGCTGGTCGATTCTTAAACCGTTTGTAGTCTCGCAGTAATTGACGTAGGGTAGGTAGAATGGTGCGGTCGTTTGAACTTGCATGTCTCTCTATCGCATGTTTGAGGCGGGCTTCGTTCTTATCATCATCCCCTGGAGTTTCCGATATAGCTAAGAATTTCACCCAGCGTTTAATTCTCGGGGTCGGAGAAACGTGATGCTGAGATTCTAAGCTGGGTTGGCGAGGCAGGCTTCTCAAGCTGTATACATCAGGATCTAAGCTCGAATATGCCGCCATCAGTGGTTGTGAAAGTGCCGAAATGTACAAGCATCCTTCGCAGAGAAAACATGGCAACTCCAACTTGGGGATAGGGAGGGATAAATGTGCCTCACTTCATAGCCCGTTGTGGACCTCCGCGAGCGGTAGGGATGCAGGTGACCTTAGAGATGTAATCGACGGTGCTATGTATGAATAGAACTAAGCCAAAAAAAAGTTAATTTCTAGGAGATCTTCAGTTATGAGATGAAATAAGAGATACATATAAGCTTTCTTATTGTTGGATTATCCTCAGGCGATTAAAATAGCAATTGAATGGAGGCTTGTACGTACTTATCTTCCTGATTGGGTACCCCGCCTCCAGTTCGCTTGATGATCATCATTCTCTTGCATGGGGACGGGAGCCCTAATATATGTAGCTCGGCGGCTAAGTTACGCTCGAGCCTCCTGCGGTGCTCATTGTGAGGGTAGACGATGATGAACATCGTTATGCTTTTTCTTTTTTGTTTTTTTTTTAAAAAAAAATAGACTTCTACCACTATAGCAGTCAGTGATGGCGTAATCGTGAAGGTGTCGATATTGTAGATTCTCCTCCTGCCATGTGGTAGGTACTCATACATTTAGAGGCTTCTGAATAACCACTCGAAGGTAGTTACTGATTAGTCTAGTTTACTGAAGTTATCGCAATCACGATCGGCATAGGTTCTAGGATTATCATTGACCTTGTTAGGGAACTGTTCCCAGCAGATCGTCTGACAACTCTATTAGCCGATGAACTTCTATCCAATCAACAATGATAGCAGGAGCCCCAGAGGTGTTGGTAGTTACTGCGCCACAATTTTATACGAGCTGGTCGGTGAACCCATACTCCGTTGTTCGTTCTGTAACATTAAAATGCATTACAATGTGTCATTTGAACAGCTAACTATGTGGCCATAACTTCTTGTACAAGGAATCACATATAGCCCATATAGTTCACAGAGATATGACTCACAGATCCTTTTTTGAACATGTCTCGTAGATCTGCAATAAGAAGGTCGGGTTTCTCCCAAGCAAAGAAATGACCTCCAGAGTCGTGTTTTCGCTCAAAGACGACATCACCTAGCTGTCTAATCCATGTGCTCGGGACAACTCGCAACTCTCGCGGCTGATGGCTGTATCCAATCTTAACGTTGTCGATCCACTCGCCAACACGGTCTCGAGATATTTGGCTGTTTGGCCGACTCCAGCCCTCAGTAACTTCGTGATATATGCGGACACTGGCTCCACTGCACACAGTTAGTAGGAGTACTCTCAGAATATGCTGGAGAGACGTACGGGCCGGCCACACTGAACCAATAAATACTCAGCCATGTGCAGACTTCCTCTTCCGTCCAGGCATAATCATCAGCCCAGTCTTTGAGCTTTTCATAGATCCATGTAAGCAACGCTACAGGACTGTCCGTGAGTGCGTATGCGATTGTTTGGGGCCGGGTGCTTTGTATGACTCGATATCCAGTCCCACGTTCAGAAAACCGCCGGGCAGCGTCCAAGCCCGTTTTCTCCTCTGGCGTATATGGTTTCAATAAATGCTCGAGAGCTAGCAATGGATGGCGTAAGATAGAAGGCGGCTTCGCAACAGAAGTCATGTTCAAGTGCGTCACCTTGCAGTTGTCAGGATATAGTAAAGACATGGTTCGAGTGATGTAGTAGCCCCAGTCCCCTCCCTGTGTTGCATATTCGGAATACCCTAGCTTCAACATGAGCTTGTGACATGTCTCTGCGTATTGTTCCAATGCGAAACCACGCACTTTGGGTCCCTCACTGAACCCAAAATTTGGGAGAGAAATGACGACTACGTGGAAAGCCGGATTGGTTTTGCCATCGCCCGACAGCCGGTTCACAATCTTGGTTCCCTCAAGGAAGGACCCGGGCCACCCATGTACAAAAAGAAGGGGGATTGCATTTTGGATACTTGACTTTCTGTGAATGAAATGAATATTCAGAGGTTGGAAGCCATCGACTGCAATTGAGGTTATGTAATGCGAGAACTCTTTGTTCAGAGAAGATTCAACTTTACGCCAGTCAAAGGAATCTTTCCAGAACGTAACCAGGCGCTTTACTTCAGCCAATGGTGTTCCCAGACCCCGATCAGATGAGGAGAGTTCGTCTGGGAAACGAGAAAGGTTCAGGCGCGTTTTGAGATCATCCAAATGTTCCTGGGGTATAGAAATCGTGAACGGTTGAATATCCATGTTAGCCGTTCTTGATGTTGTTTGAAGATGTGGGTAGAGATTATGAAATGACGCTCTTCCGTTGGCGCTAGTACTACTTATAATATAGTCAGTTATGTCTGTTCCTGAGTCGGTTCCGGAACTTGAGCAGGCAGCAGGGTCAATACGATAGAGCGCGCTGACATTGTCTGACTCGGTCAACCACGCTAGTAAGCACCACATTATGTTTGGTGACGGGATACGAAAGGCTGTCTAATTATGGGCCAGAAGACCAATAGAACATCCCACACGCGGCTCCAACCCGTGGTCGGCCTTGAACTCGGGTACATAGTTACGTTGTCGGGGTCCTCTGGATGCTTCCGTCGGTGCCGTGGATTGACTTATCTTATCAACAATCTTAACTAATGCCCCTCTTTCTAGTTATATGGCAAATCAGGAGATAATTAAATTAATAAAAATAAAATATAAAACACTCTCAATATGTTTTTTCGATCGATGAATGGTAGTTCGACGATGTAAGATGCAATCCCAGGTCCCAAACCCTAGCGGCCGCCACCTTGAGCATAGTGCAACTACTTAGCGGCTCATGCGTCGGGCTTCGGTCTTTCGGCCGCGGCGTCCTGATAGTTCATTGCACCATTAAACTACATGAACCTAGCGAAAGGTATGATATAGTGTTTTCATTGACTTCGGTGACTTGATCAGCCGACGGGATGTAAACGGAGTTATATCCAGCCGAGAGCTCAGCAGAAGGGCATGAAGTTTTGCCGACGGGAACTGAGCACATTTCTTCGGAAGGCTACCGAGATACTGGATGGTTTATTTGGCTATCAGCTGGAGGATACCTTAGCGGTGTTGCACTAACAAATCAATGTCCGATAATTCCTATGGTATGTATAAGCAGAATCTCAAACGGAATGCCACCATCCAGTAAGACTGCTCTTTAAAAGAATATATGAACAGACGTTGAATACATATATATACGACACCCAAGTCATTGGAATTGCGTATTTCCCATTATCGTTATACCATTACACGACTTCTCTTTAGAGTAGTGATCTCGTCTTCCTTAAACTACACTATGTCATCTCAGCTGAAGAATATCCTAGTTGTTGGCGTAAGGCTTGATGATCCAGAAATACCTATACTCTTCGCTAATCCAAACACAGGCCAGTGGCAGCGTGGGGAAAATCATACTCGATGCATTCGTCGACTTGCCTCAGTTTAACGTTTCGATTTTGACACGCTCGTCCAGCAAAGCCATCTTTCCAGCAGGGTTTACCGTCCATAAGTCTGATTATTCCGAAGCGGACCTAGTGACTGTATTTAAAGGTCAGGATGTCATTATTTCTGTTGTCGGCATAAGTGGATTTGGTGAACAGAAAAAGTTCATCGACGCTGCTGTCTCCACCGGTGTCAAGAGATTCATCCCGTCTGAATTTTCGGGTAACACCTTGAGCCCGACTGTGTTGCAGCTATTGCCAGTATTTGGTCCGAAGAAGGAAGTGCTAGACTATCTCAAAGAGAAAGAGACTTCAGGTCTAACATGGACTGCTATCTGGCTCGCATTGCTGCTTGATTGGGTGAGTGATATATCTATATATATAATTCGAATAAAAGACTGATACGTAGAAATAGGGCCTGGAAAGCGGCTTATCCGGATATGATCTCGCAACCCGAACAGCGACCATTTGGGATGATGGTAATACTGTCTTCACTCTAACCAATACTGGGCAGCTTGGCAGAGCCGTGATTGCTGTCCTTGAACGCCCAGACCAGACAGCGAACAAAAACCTTTATATTGCCTCTGTTGAGACATCGCAGAACGAGATATTGGGGGCTCTGGAGAAGCCACCGGAACAAAATGGGCTGTTAGGAACACTACAACGGACAAAGAAGTTAGTGAATCTTTACAAAAGCTTGAAAGGGGTGACTTTACTGGTCTGTACACACTGGGGCTAGCCACCAGCTTCGGTAAACTGCCAGGGCTTCGAGCGAACTATGTTCGAGACGAGGAGTCTGCGAATGAGTTGCTGGGATTGGAAATGGAGAGTGTGAAGGGGACTGTAGCGCGTGTAATTAGCAAGCCTTCTCAGGCGCCATGAACTATGTTTATCTCGAGAACAGGTTGAGACACATCAGAGACCGAAATGGCACTCTCATTCATTTGGAAACTCCATCTGTCAACAGATATCGTCGTGCTCCCCTCTAACCCTTGCCTGCGAATTGGGGATACCAATGCAACCCTGTATGAAACGATCTCTAGACGTCTAATATGACGCCTCCGGGGTTCGGGAGATCATCCCTCGCACATATTCCCCATCACAGTGTTGCAACTTATTTGACCCACTGATGTTGAACTTGTTTCTGCAGCTCGCTACAATAGGAAGGTATTTTGAAGCTAGGCGAACAGTCACATTTAGCCTTATGTGAGCGGAAAATAAGAACGCATGTTGACAAGTGTTTCTCAGACCGAACTGCATCCTGTACTTATTGGCAATTCCAGTGAGCATACAATACTCGTTTGAAAACTTGGACATACAATATCCGACCCTGAACATGGCAAGAAATCTCCCCACCCAAACCTCACTGGAGGTCGACGTAAGTAGATGGAATTTCTCTCCCAAACTAGAATTATCTAGCATTGACTTACCGATCACACAGGAGAGTGGTCGAGATGAAACGGATTCTCTTGTTGAGGAGTCGTGAGAATGACCAGACCACTGAGATTTGTTTCGTCAATACTAACCTACTTCATGTAGAATTGGTTCGGCTAGCTACTTATCCTCTCTTAGCTCTAGCATTAAAAACTACAGGTACTTGTTTATGTGCTGGTCTCACGAACCCACACCAATGAAAGGACTAATGTAAACATTACGCTTAATCAAGATATGAAGTAAGTACAAACACTTAGAATAACAGAGCACGATGCTTACTCGGATCCTAATAACAGAACGGCCGACGGTACCACTCCTTCCACGAAGGTGCCTATCTGGTAGTATGTTTGACCACACGATCATAACTGTTATTGGATGCTGATCCCTCAATAGCCAAACGACGAAGAAGAACAAGACCGAATGGACCTTCTCCACCACATCTACCGTCTGCTCCTGAAGGGAGAACTATACCTTGCACCTATCGGATCAGCCCCGCAACGTGTCCTGGATATCGGGACCGGAACTGGGATATGGGCGATCCAGTTTGCTGAGTATGATGAGTATCTATGTAAACACAGTTAGGCTTCATAGGTGGGCTGATCAGCATCTCAGAGATCATCCATCCGCACAAGTTATCGGCACCGATCTCAGCCCTATTCAACCTGCTTGGTGGGTATTGTCCTATCCGACTCGATCATATGTGCAGCATTTCAGCTGACCTTCTAGGGTCCCGCCAAACTGCGTGTTTGAAGTGGACGACTTCGACTCTGATTGGGTGTATCACAACCCTTTTGATTTTATCCACGGGCGAGAACTCGAAGGCTGTATCGCAGACGAAGACAAGCTCTTTCGTCAGGCATTCCAGCATCTGAAACCAGGCGGATATTTCGAATTCGACGGATGCTATCCTGCCTCTTTGTCAGAAGACAACACTCATGGAAAAGCAGAGAACTTTCTTTTTTGAATTAAGGAGATTCGCGCAGCTGCAAATAAGTTTGGAAAAACTCTAGACAATGTCCCGCAATGGAAGGAAAAAATGGCAAAAGCAGGGTTTGTTGAGGTCACCGAATTTGTTGCTAAGGTGTGTCGCCCCCTGCCATAGTAAAACCGTCACGTTAACCCGATGTTAGCTCCCACTTCGTCCATGGGCGAAGGACGACAAGTTGAGGGAAATAGGTAAGTTTCAGCAGGTTCAGCAGATTCAGTCTGTTGAGTCATATACACCAGCATTTTTCTCTCGTGTTTTAGGCTGGTCAGAGGAGGAGATACAGGTCTTCATGGCCAAGATAAAGGCCGAACTCCAAGACAGGTCGATCCACGCCTACATACCAGCATACTTTGTATATGGTAGAAAGCCATTTGAGTGAAGGTCCAGTTTAGGTTTAAAGAATATGAGCTGTCCTCGTTATGCATTGTTACGAAATCTAGAGTACATAGGCTCTTGAAGTCTGCCGGTAAGGTTCGGCCTAAATAAGACCCTATTTATTTCTCAAGCATATTCCCTGTCTTAAAAACGGAATTAATATTGTAGAGTAGAAACTCCTTGAACTAAAAGAACTGCAGATTAATCAGCTGACCCAGATTCGATCTAAGTAGCTTCTGCAGACCTCTTTGATAGCTTTCCTTTGGCCTAAGGCGACACTGGTTCCTCGATCATTAATGTCAGTAAAGAGCGCGCCACCTCGGCAGCTGCAAGAGTGGTTGTCTCCCCTGGATTATCATAGATCGGAGCAACCTCGACAACGTCGGCGCCTATAACAGGAAGGCCGCTCAAGCCATCGAGAATGCTTAGCAGCTCACGACTGGTGAATCCACCTGGTTCTGCAGTGCCGGTAGCTATAGAAAAGTCAGAAGGTTAACTTTGCTGACTATTTGATCGAGACAGAATATACGATCGTCTGCCGTAGAGTGGGTTCGGGCGTACCAGGAGCATAAGAGGGATCCAGAACGTCAATGTCGACCGATATATAGACTCTATTATCTGAAACACGACTCTTGATCCTCTCAACCATTCCGTCTATGCCGAAACGGTCGAGGTCGCGAGCAGTGAGAATCTCAAATCCACACCGTATATCGTTGCGAACATCGCCCTTGCGACGGATCATTGGCGCCCGAATTCCAACATGAAGCGATGAGTTGCTGATAAGGCCCTGTTGGACATTTATCGTTAATTTTGACGACTGTCTTCATCAGCAGACTGACTTTAACGTACCTCCTCATGTGCAATATGCAGAAATGTACCATGGTTGACACCACTGGAAGACGGGTCAGTCTTCTTATGAGACGATACATAACATGAAGCTATTCGACTGACGCATAATGGGATATTCCTCCTCCTGGTATAATGAAAATATGTCAGTTACGAATACGTAAATGCCTAACAGAACGAAGTAGGTCTTACCTAACACTTCAGGGTCCCAAGTATCTGCACGTCTCGTGGTTAGAATGGTCATAGTCGCGCAACTGAAAATATAATAATAAACGTTTACCTATGTGGCTATCAAAATGAATTACAGACACGGGGCCCCATCTTTCATAGGTCGATCTGAGCGCCGAAAGGGTTGTCGTATGATCTCCACCAAGAGTGATGATTCGAGGAACAGAAGATTTACTGTCGGTTGTTGCTGGTCGAGAAGATATCACCTGACAGAGGAGTAAAGTCAGAAACTCCAGTTAGCTCTCTGCGTTTCACCATTGACGATTTCTCGCCATGCTTGCCTTATGTGCCAGATCAAGCTGCTTGAGAGCGACCGTGTTATCCAGAAAGGTCAATGGTGCATCTCCGCAGTCCACTACCGTTGCCCAATCGTCGAATGGGTTTATTCCATTGAAGATACTCCAACCGCTCATCCGCCTGGATCCTAATCTGATACCTCCTGGGCCATATCGTGCGCCAGGGCGGGCAGTGACGCCCTTGGAGTGTTAGCTGCAGATCTGAAAATATCCTCATCTGAGATCGTCCCAGTGGGAGACTCCAATATGGCTTTCTCTGTCCTGTGTACTTACAGTGTCAAATGGAGCACCCAAAAAGGCAATGTCATAGCTCCTGTTTGCCACCTCCGTCTCTATGAAACAGTTGACATAGGGCAGATGCGCGAATGTCGTTAGACCTGAAAACTGACTACCGGTGACAATATCAACGGTTTCCGTCAAGCCAATGGGAGTCTGGTAGGTGCTGTCTCCAATCCCAGCAGCAGATGGGAAGACTATTTCCCGGCCACTACAGGTAAAAACGAAGACGGCTGAGAAAAGCACCACACGATACATTGTTGAAAACAGCAGTCAGCGAGATAAGTGCTTGTATAACCTGAACTATTGAGAGGAGAAGCAAAAGAGAAGCAGAGCAGTATTATATTTTATCTGTCACTGTGGAATACCCCATACCATTTCCTGCTATCTCCGACATTGCGGGGAAGATCTTATCGACCTCGTTTTTGGGCGACAGTGTGCTTAGCGGAGAATACCAAAGAAGCAGCTCTATGCGAAAGGGCATGCGCGATCTTGCAGTTCGTGTCCAAGCGTCACTGTCAGGTATCGCAACATACCATAAGCACTCCTCGGCCATTTTTCGCGCCCTTTCAATATATCAACGCCCGGATTTGGAGAGATCAGTCCATCCATCGTGAATAACTGCTGATTCATTCCTATGCCAAGTCTACAGAGGCAAGAGAATGAAGAACTGCGCCACAAACGTGGCGAAAGAGGGACCCGAACCTTGATAAACATCAAAAGAGAGGGAAGCACTGACCAAGAGAAAGGATCCGCAGGACGGAGTACTCCGTGCGCCATCTGGTCGGAGCTGAGCATCGAGATAAATTAAGCAAAATCTAAAAGTCAATTCTATATGTTTACCCCGGATTGAGACCCATGAGCTCATTGACTAGCCTCTGTCAATCGCATTTCTCCTCCCTTTCTCTCATTTTCCACAATGCGATCTCAACTTCAGCTGGGGACCGCGCCTCACTCCGTTTCGCCTCATCGCTTGGCGCTCCCGGGAGATGAGTTGGGATCGCCCCGGTTCTTTTGGCGGGGCCGCCAAAATCTCCTTTTCTGATGGCAATCGGCCATAGCAAAAAAAATCATATTAAAAGAGTCGGCCGGACAATCACCAGTCGGAGATTAAGCATACTGCCAAGTGACACATCTGCTGTCTCGACGACAACGGACCAAAACAAAAAAGCATCTTTTTCTGGTGATCTACGAAACAGTCTCAATCAGTTTTAACTTGTCATGGTGCGCTATTGCTCCTCCCCGAACCCAGATATGCACCGTTACACCGCCATGCATCTGACATGTCTCTTGTTACTAGCCTCACGCAGATGCCTCACAGTTCCCCTCGGGGCTGTCCAAGGACGACTTGTACAAGGAGCTTCTTTCGCAGACTAAAGGTTTATTAGAAGGACAACGCAATTGGGTAGGTTTCTTCTTCCCTAGGATAAGAAATACCAATGTGATGGAGAACTAATAATAATTTTTGAAATAGATTAGGTGAGAGCATACCTTGATATTGCCGTAATTTATTGGCATCTCTACTATAACTCCAGCATCGCTGACACTAAAAACGCGCAGTAACTTCGCCAATGTTGCTTCCCTCCTGTGGCACGCCTACGCTGCTCTCCCAGCACCATCGAACAAAGTGAATTGGACGGGATTCTACGTGCGCGACGACAAATTCCCATCCCTCGCGGCCCCCGTCTCCTCTTCACCAGGCGCGACGGTTACCACAACCATCTCAACCACGTACGCTACGTCCGAGCGACAAGTCCTCCTTCTGGGTCCTTTCCACGGAAAACCCGCGTGTCAGCAAATCCTCTTCGGCAAGGGAGTCTGCGGTGTTGCTGCAGAGACGAAGGAAACCCAGGTCGTGCCGGACGTGGAGGCTTTCCCGGGCCATATTGCCTGCGACTCAGCTAGCAAGAGCGAGATCGTGGTCCCCATTCTAGTTGGCGGAGATGTATATGATTCCTCCCTTTGTCTTCCCCTCTGATTCTCCTATCAGGATCCTTGACATGGCTAACAAAATTATAATTCTGCCCACAGACCGTCGCTCTCATTGACATTGACTGCACCGAACCCGCGGCATTCGACGAAGTCGACAAAAAGTACCTCGAAGAACTCGCTTCCTTCCTAGCAAGGGCTTGCGATTGGTGAAGCTATCTGCATTGAACAGCGAGGGATACGACGCGTGGATCGAGTTTCAGTTGGTTCTACACTTTTTTGGGTTCTCAGCATGCTTTTGGTGATATATAACCTTGGTCAGATCAGATTGCATGGCGCATTGTCCGGTTCTAGGTTCTATTGTCTAGCAGGTGTTATCTGATTCTCCATATACATCATTATATCGATTATAGCCAGCTACTTCGACCTTTTTTATTACACTTTGTCTTCTCCTGTGTCCAGCTATAAACGTGTGCCTACGAAGAAAACCCGGGGGATGGCCGACGGAAAGCCGCCATACTTCGATCCGTGCTTGATCTTCTTGGGACGTGCGCAATCAACGCTATGATGGGAAATCAAATGGGAAAGGATCATCTGCCAAGAGTATCAGGCGTATGGTATATGGGTCATGTCTTCGTCATTTGTTTGCTAACAGTTAAGTGTCTATGGTCTTCTCTTGCACAAATGGGAATTAAAACACGGTGCTTCGCGAGCGGTGGCGCTTAGGAATTCAGAAAAACATAGAAATATATGTATGAAGGAAAGAGTATCATGCACAGAAGAGAAGGTGGATGTGTATAAAAATATATCCTCTAATCATCGGTCTTTGAAACTTGGCATATATATAAAGGGTGATCATCGATAATCGCAAAAGAACATACACCGCAGACCAGTCGGGCAGAATGTAGTGCCGGGAACAGTAGCTTGATCAGGGAACGCCGAACCAATACCGAAAAGTGTATAGAAATGGAAGAGTGTACTTCAGCATTAGAACAACGGCAAGTCAAGCCGTTGACAGCAAGCTCAGCTGGCGTCTCATCGGACTCGTAGACCCGGCTTCACCATCCTCACTGGTGCCGACTCCACTATCTGTGCTTGTAGGAGCAGGGTCCGTGTCGATATCCCACTCTTCATCTTCCTCTTTGCCGTCAGCGAGGGCGCCTTCCGCACCACCGTTCCATGACTTCTGCACGGCTCCACGGGTGTTCCATCGCAGTGCACGGCGAACGCTTTCGAACCACTCGTTGTTGCTGGAGACAACAGTGGGGAATGGATATTGACTAGCCTCCACAGTCACGTAGTCACCCTGGCGCAGCTCGACTCTGCCTTTGCCATCGAAGGAGCAGTATGCAGTCGATCGAGATCCGACAGGGACAGCGATGCGGAGAAGCATTGTGTCTGACAGGACCATGGGGCGGAATGATAGTGTGTGTGGACAGATCGGAGTAAGAAGGATACCAGGGATAGAGGGATGGATGAGAGAACCGCCTGCAGATAGAGAGTAGGCGGTAGAGCCGGTGGGCGTCGAGAAAATACAACCGTCGGCTTGGACAACCGTCAGGAGTTCGTTATCTCCATAAAGCTCCAGGTTGGAGACATAAGGGGATGGGCCGCGGTCAATCACGAGCTCGTTCAAGACCTCAAACTGTTCGCCTTCTTCGACAGCGCCTGCTGCTGCTCCCTTGCTTCGGTCAGCACGGTAAACCGTACATGTAAACCGCATGCGCAAGTTGACACGCATTCCAGCTTCACCCATCACAGCATTTAGGTGCTGCTTATATTTCTCAAACTCAAAATTCGTCAGGAATCCCAAGCTACCGAGAGAGAAAGACAGGATTGGAGGCACAATGCGTTGGAACAGCCATGATGTGAACAAGACAGTCCCATCTCCGCCCAAGGTGAGGACCAGATCGAATTTCTCGGGTGACGTCCAACATAGATCAGGAGTCCAGTATTTAAGCATATGTTGATAACGCTGGTCTTTGGCCAATAAACCAGTGACATCAAACCGCTTCGAATTCCGCAGCTTGGCATCAACGTACACGTTGACACCGGCGTCACTTCCATAGCGCGGTGTCGACATCAGCCATTCTGCCAATTCGCGTGTCAAATACACAAGGCTGTTGTCTCTAGCTTTCGTTACAATCATAACATTTCGAATAGCACGTTTGATGGGTCGTCGTTGCAGCTGCTTTGAGACTTCTCTGACGCCAGTAGCAGTCTGCACAAGACGTGAGTGTGAGAGCCACTCGTCATCTGCGATCTCCTCAAGAACTTTCTGGATATTAACGGTATCGTCAAATTGCTGATGGAAGAAACACGGCGATTGCAATGCATATCGCGTGGACGCAGGTGAATTCTCCCGGCATGCCCCGAGCTGTAGATTTGATAAAGCGGTAGACAGCATTTGCGACGATGCGTTGCTGTATCTTGTGTCTTCGTCGCCGGCGCCGTTGGGGTCGTTCACAAGCCCGTTCAGAGATGCCGCCAGCGGCATGTTCGCATTAGTCGCTGAGAGTGGTCGCGACGCGAGCGCTTTCATAATTGTTTGTCGAGGAACAGTATCAATTGAACGTACGTTCTTGCGATGGTTCAGAAACGATTTCGGTTGGCGGAAATTCAGGCGGGGTGATGGGGGATACTGTGTCACCGTTTCCTCCTGAACCGGATGAGTCGCAATAGAAGGGGTCTCTTGAGGAGAGACAGGCTCCTCTACCAGACAAGTTGCATGAAGCTCATGGCTCGACTGTACCGGATCTATACGTTGCGCATAATCCCGCAGCAGTTCACCTCCGACGGTCGACGCAGTATTTGGTGGGTCCCGCGGGAGGATCGGCGACGAGGGGCTAGGCAAAATCTCCTCTCGGGTTGAATTATCCAAAAGACCAGCAGAGATAGACTTTCTGATCTGGGGAATACTGTCGCAATCTGCGGTTGAAGAGAGAACCGGATGGGTAAATGTCGAGGAAGACATGGCGGGCGTTCGGCCTTAATACAAGCGGAGCAGGATCGTCCGTGATTCGGATCTCAAGGGGGCGGAGGAATTACTGCTCCACGCCGGAGTTAACGATGGTGCCGGGACGGAGGAGCGACAGACCGCTGAGTAAACGACGCTTGGCCTTAGAAATCAAGAGAATGGGCTAAGCGCACTTGGTGATATAGATAATCCCTGCGATTTTGCCGGAGACTGCCTGCCCGTCGGGGTTTCACCTGCAGAGACAGCCTGGAAGTTTCGATATACCCGGGAATGAGGGTGGGGTCTGATCTGGAATAGATCAGATAGTCTTTGACGCGACGGTGGTCTCTTTGCGGAGCCTATCAGGACAGTGATTGCGGTCCGGACTTGAATACCGGCTTCACGATCTAGACTGCGGAGAATAGAATGAGCAACGGTTCACCAATTTCTATGTGTGGGGCTGGGCTTGAGATTCTGTCCGTCTATTTTCAGAACGCAGTAGCCATCTCGAGAGTATTGATCAACGTCAATATCATGAGCCTTGAGCTGACAAAAAAGATTCGCACGTAGCATAAGAGCAGGGAGCAGACGTCAGGAACGGTGCTGGACTTACAGTCGCACTGAAGCTTCCACAGTGTAGCCGTCTATAGGAGACTCTAAACGGCTGCAAACGACTTGTCAGCACCTGTCAGGTTGTTCTCTCCCGTCACCGTTGAGATAACGAGATATTATAGGATAGATCTGCAGTTGACGTACCGATGGCTGGCTGACCGAGATCTGGTTCCGACAGTTGAGAGGGGCTTCTCACGCTTCACGTTCTGCTCGATGGATGAACAAAAACCCAGAAATGAAAATATGCCGCGATGAAGATGGCTATTAGGAGAAAAGAATGGAAATTGGTGACCTGCACCGTGAAAACGAAAGGTTGGTTGAGCGGAAGAGAGAGAAGCTGGACCTAAGATAGACGTTTCCCAGCTGTTGGTGTTTCCAGGAAAGCAGTTCTTTAAGTTGTAGCTACGGTGCGCCAAGACGTCAAAAAATAACCACCAGAGATCCCCAAACTGATCCCCCAACTGCCGGTTAGCATTGCTGTTCCTGGTGTATCTGATCTATCCTAAGGGATGAAGCACGCTGCTTTACATAGCGTCGCCGCTAACAGGATCCATCAGCATCAGCATGAAATCTGTGGGGTGGAAGGGGTCTCTCTCTGTGCGGTCGAGAACGGAGCTTTGCGAGCTCAGGGACCTCCAGCACTAGTGAAGCTTCGAATATCAGGGGTGCTTTTGTCTCCCAGCCAAGTCTCTGCAGCTTTTTCCCGGTATTAGCCTCGTCCTAGATGCTTTTTGTGCCATTGACGTGGATGAAACGTGATCCGAATCTGAAGCTGCAAAACGCTTGGCCCACGGAACTTCGGCTCTTAGAAAACGATGGATGTGACAGACGACGTGTCAGCATGCTACACAGTACACGGTTATCTATGGGGCAGGTCTATGGATCGCAGTTTCATTAAATGCAGTTAATATAGCCCTCGTGTCCACGGTAAGCGCTTCAAGTGGTCAGATGTCCCAGCTAGGAAACAACCAGTCTCCCGCGACGACCGTTTCTGGATAGCTGCTTAACCATGCTGCCAAATTGAGGCAAGTCGGCATATACAGAAGACTATCTAAGATTATCGGAGGCAATTCCCTTCATGCGATGCACCATGGTGGCTTCTGAAAACCAGTCGCCGCATCTCCACGAGCCATCCGCTTGCCTGAGCTCTCCGGGCCTGTGTCACTAGTCCTACAGGATACAACAGACTCTCGCGCCTTGTTATCGCATCCTGTCAGCCCTGTGGAGATGAGAGGTTGAACGTTGTCCATGCCAGGCTAACGCTTCTGCAGTCTTGAGGCTGGGCACAAGACAGGCTGGACCAGCCTTCTGAGTCGATAAGAGTACCACCGGCGAGGACGATAATGAAGATAAGGCTTCCACTCTTCATCGCAGATCCGAAAGCGATACCAGCTCTTCATAGTCTATGAGCCTCACAGATGGTTGAACCAGGAAGACATAATTTGCTCTCAAGCAACATCAACTTTCCAGGAATAGTCATGGTAGAGCTTGTCCTCGA
This sequence comes from Paecilomyces formosus, assembly GCA_029606185.1. Taxonomy (NCBI): domain Eukaryota; kingdom Fungi; phylum Ascomycota; class Eurotiomycetes; order Eurotiales; family Thermoascaceae; genus Paecilomyces; species Paecilomyces formosus. The sequence goes on from JAPVCB010000026.1 coordinate 1,670,999, forward strand.
CTGTCTCCCTCACAAATCCCTCTAGACCGCTGGATTCAGCATTGTCGCCCATGTCCACATCGCCATCCTCGCTCCTGACACGAGATCCGCGACAAATGGCATGTGCACGCTCATGCACCTTCTCCCACGTATCGAAGTCAAAGCTACCCTCACTCTCGTTCAGGAGCAGGTGGCCCTTTGATGAAAACACCAGCACATGTAGGGATGTCGCATCTTGTGCAATCTTTCTAGGAGGGCTATCGATTATCTCCCCCGACGCTGTCACCGCCAGAAATGTTGCAGTGTAGGTCATAGATAAAGGAATCGCAGCTGACAGCAGGGCAAAAAGAGCTGCGTGGAGTAGTGATGGCAACAGCGGCAAGTACTGTACAGAGAAACAGCATATTAGTAACCATCAAGGGCATGTTTCAGAAGATAAACATCTGAAAAGGACCCTTTCACGCGCCAGAACAATAACAGTCAGGAAATGGTAGACTAACACTCTCTCCCCTCGCGACTTTTCCACCACTTTCACCGCTGACAATAACCAGCGTCACCACAATACCCCGTCTCGGAAGTCCTTTCTCTCTTCCTAGAATTATCCTCCCCAGCAGGGTCTTCAGAATCCCCTCCGCGTATCTCTCCCCGACTCCGCCAGCGACTGTGCCAGGTTTGATCATGACCTCCACGGTCGCCTCCTCTGGTTTCTGGGCATCGCGCCGACCGGGCAACTCGACAGGTCCATTGACAGAACCGATGATCTGAGTACCTGTCGAAGGACATGTGTAGGACGCAGAACCGTCTGCGCGGCGGAGCGGGGTGATCGTAGCTGTAGGTCCTGCCATTTGCGACTCAATGAAGGGCTGGATGACGCCCGAGTTTTCTTAGATCAAACTTGGGATAGCAAAGGTTGGTAAAGAAATTCCGACAAGAGCCAAACTTAATGTGCTCTGCATGAAATACGGCCTGTTCTTCGTGTGGTGATGTGCTCGCAGAGATCTGTTGCGGTGGTTCATGAGTTTTCTGCCTTTTTTTTGAGCTGTCCGCCGGGAAGCTCGCGGGCTGGCCCTGATTGGCTGTGATCAGATCGTTCATAGTTACCTGCTTTCTCGTCGCAATGATCTCTATGCACTATCCAAAAAATGGAAAATAGCTCGGAATTTATGGTTTACTCGGTCTCTCACTCTTCTTCTAATGATGCTTATAATGTCCATCTGATAGTTTTTGTTCTCCCCTATCATGAAAAATGTGCAAGTATATATTTCGCGCCCCCGACATTGCGGATACACATCAACAACCAGAAAGGAACGTCAGTGTTGAACGTAAGTTTTTTCTTCCGGAGTCTAAACGGCGCTCTTGAAAGCTTAAACAGCAACCTATCTGAACGTGCTTATGAATCGGTAGATATATCTCTGATTTAGGTACATTGCAGCGGGGGTAGCAAAAGCTGGCTCCGGATTTCCGGATATAGATCTATCGTCATAGCGCAAAGAAAGCGATTAACTAACATGTCAGGGCAGTATTCGATTTCCAACAAGAGTTGAGATCTATCCGCATGGTCCAACGTATCTAGTGTCCTGTATGCTACTCTTAACGCGCATCTCATCTTGTTCTCCTCGCCCCCTTGTTTGTGACGTAGATGGGACTGATCTCGTTCCCAAACCAAGACAGGATCTATTAATCGCCCAGTCAAGGAGATAAGAATCCAGCAGTATTACGACGATCGGTCCCTTCACTGGAGCCTCTGGCATCATGCCGTTGAGTCGTTGCTGGGTTTCGCGGTTTCTGCCCTGCTTTGTGTTCTGACGTCACGCCAATCGGATGTCCAGGCCCGACTACTTTTCAGCATCTGTCATACATCTGACAATGCCATGTCAGTGGTCTCTCGCATTCCAGTCCCAAAGAATATAAAGAGCTTGGGCATTTATAATACGCTTGTCTTATTTCTCTCATTTCTACCCGGGACCCCTCCTCTCCTGGGTGCTCATCACTGATTTACATCCGTCTTACCACGATATAGAACCGCCACCACTATCTTACAATACAAATACACCCGAGCGATAGGACTCTACGAGTCCATCACAATATACCGGACAACGAAATACAGGTGTTAGGCGACCAGGAAAATGGCGGTCATCTGGGGGTTGGACCTGCGTGAAATGCAGTGGTCCAAATTCAGATCCTCTTACATGTTCAACAGAATATACCATCTGCGGCGGACAAAGATGATCGTCTATCAGCTAGCAATGATTTTATGTGTCGTCTCTGAGTCAGTTGGGACGGCAGCTCTAGCAGGTATGTTCATATATGAGATCGACAAAATCATCGGTATGGAGCTAATCGAAAACAAGACTATGTCGATCAGCAGTCCTTTGTGGAACACTTGAACCACGTTGCAGCTGTGTACAATGATGACTTTGTGGGGATAGCATCGTACAATATCTTCGTTGGCATCGCGGTTGCAACCATATTCGGTGCTGCGTTCTTCTTCGATCTATTCTGGCCTGAGCGACATGAGAGTGCTTCGGTCCGCATCGCATGGAAGATATCAGCCGTTGTCGTCTCAATCATGTGTTTCGCTGATGCGATTGCAATGACTGTATATGTTCAGCAAAATGTTTCTCTTTAACGACTTTGCTGATGGTTTGTAGGTCATCGTTGCAACAAGACATGCGTACGTTAGCGGCGTCGACTCAACTGAGGCCCAGCATCTACTAGACCAGGCGAAGAAGAACCCCAATCTTAGTAAGTCATTTGCCGCTATGCAGACTGTTGTGGACAGCACTAATTTATTTATTTCATCAGTCTATAAACACAACCCATACTGCATTGCATCTGTTGTTCTACTGTGGTGCGGTCTGGTTGCCACTATCGCTAGTACCTTTATCCTTTTTGCCTCACACAACCATGATGATGTACACGGTGTCTTGTCCAAAGAAGGAAGAGCTGAACGGGATGGCGCCGTTAAAGAATCGAAGCCGAATACGTCGGTAGCATCGGGAGACTCGGGGATGTCGTCGTGATCACAATTTCGACTAGTTTGCTTGGAAGAATGAGTTGTCACACCTGTGATATATGCGCTCATTCCGGAGCATACCTGCGGACTTTGGCAAACCATAATTTCTCTTGAATTATATCGACATGCCTCGTGACCGACGAGTGCCGAACCGGATAGAAAACGTCTCGATCTAATATACGCCTGCGTTCTATGTTCTCGGTGATACCCTCGAATAATTGCTATGATCGATGATGCTCGAATGCTTTTTGCCTCTTACGACTTTGAATGATATTATTCTGCCAGCAAAGATCTGGATACGACAGACGATTATGTACGAGTATTAATTTGGCATAGACTTTTTTCTTTTTATTTCTGTATTACTACTAGTCTTCTTCTGACCATGTATTATAATTGCTTTGCGTTGAATTAATCTATTTAATGAGAGCACTTATCTCGAAGACCTCCTAATACATATCGCTCGTAGTGGTACCGTTTTCCGCAGTTATCCGGACGAAACCCGCCACCCTCGAACCTTGCATCAGGTTTAAGAAGCTGGTACTCCGTTACGCGATAGGTCTACTCAGTACCCAGCTGTCATATAAGTGAGTTTCGTTGGCATGTTCGGTGGCACCCCGAAACATAAAACACCTATGTTTTATCTGTGATTCACCGGTACCCAAATGTGAGTGTGAGACCTGGTGCATATTCACTATGCATGAAATATACCAGTTGAAAATGGATCTAACCCGGAATAGCTCGTCGGCCCGTGCCATTATCTTAAGTTGACTGGTCTGCCCGCGGCTAAGTGCCGTACGATGTGACGCCCAATATGTGCCTCGTGGTCTTCGATTCAATAGTCAATTGCCAAGCGCAAGTTCGGCAACTTAGGGGCTGAGTCGTGCCCCTGGAACTAAGGAAACAGTCAAGACCCTGTGGCGGCTTGGCAGTAGGGGCTTCCCCAAGATAGGTCAGATTCCATGGTCTACTAGACTGGTTGGGTATTGACACTATGTGAGTCCAAACGGCCGTCGTATCCGAGCTGCAAGTCGTCGTTCTCACCAAGAATCATAGTTCCAGAGATACTCGGGGCTAACATCTCAGAAGAAGCTATTCACTCATTACAGTAGGCACAATATGTCCTCTCGCTTGGCAAGTCCCGAATAGGTTTCATCCATTAAGTGTCTGGTTCAGACCATGGTCTTGGCATGTTAGGAATTGTCTCGTATATTTCAAGCATGCAAATAGATAGAAATATAATGTTGCCTGTTGTGTTCAATTTCTTTTTTTTCTCTTCCTCAACAATCTGCTCATTCTTCATTTGAACACTCTATTATTCGGGGCTGGTCTCGTTTCTTTTCTGTCCTCTACGGTTGAAGATTACCTCCTCTGCCAGCTGCATACCGTATAATAATTTACGCCCAAGATATATCAGAGCTTCTTCAATTCTTAGAATTTAAGCAACATTAAAATGCATTTCACGAAGATCGCTGCTTTTCTCTTTCTTACCAGCACCCTGGCCGCGCCTACAAGCACCATCAACAGACGTGCCAGTGCAAGATCATTTGCTGAGCTATCAATCAGGTATTCTCATAAACTAACTCGCAGTTACTGCCATGGCGCTATGAGCAAGAGTTCATGCTAACGTATACAGTTCTGGTACTGCCGGAAACGCCGAAGCCGAAGCTAAGGCTGTCTTCCCTACCCCCAGCGATCTCGCCTCGGTATCCAAAGATGATCTAGAGACGCTGAAGACGGAGCGTGAAACCGCCGAAGATGCAGAAACTGATGGTTTCAACCCTGCAATTGACGACGCTAGCGATGATGACACCAAGACTGCGCTGCAGAACGGAAAGATCAAGAACAAGGTCCTTAAGTTGACCGGTGAAGTTCTGGCGCTGCAGATCGAGCAGGCCCAGGGAGATGACAACGCTGATAAAATCGCGGAGGAACAGAAGAAGCTCAACACGAATATTGCGTTGGATAAGAAGGCTGCTGGTCAGGCTAGCCAGACTGTGGACTTTGACGGAAACTAGGGAGGGTATTTAGCTTGTTAGGCAGATAATGAAGCATATCTTCGTGGAAATCGCGAATTCTTCGTGTCTGTAGAGTTCCGGGACTTTCTCATTCTTAAGTCAGTAATCAATTACTTTCGGTTGATCTGCAATGAACGATTTCATTCTCTGATCATATATGTACTCCCGCAGGAATAATTCGAATATATCTATCGTTATCTTTATGCTATCGCTAATTTATGAAATTATCACCTTCCCATCCACCCTCCATCGACCGTGAGGATTTCACCACTCACATACAAGGATGCTCTACTAGCCAGGAACACTGTTGGGCCTTTCATGTCCTCTGGATTACCCCAGCGACCAGCAGGTATACGAACCAAAATGCTAGAAGCTCTTTCCTTATCATTCTGCAGATCTTGGGTCATATCTGTGGCGATGTATCCGGGAGCAATGGCATTCACGTTAACCCCCTTAGAGGCCCACTCGTTGGACAAGGCCTTGGTCAGCTGGCCGACTGCCCCCTTTGCGGCTGCATAAGCAGGCACATTTAGAGCTCCTTGGAACGTCGTCAACGAGGCAACGTTGATGATACTACCACGATGGTTCGTGCCCGCTTCCGGCGTACGTGTGAGCATATGGGCGCCGACATCGCGACATAATGTCCATACGGTGGTGAGGTTTACTTGGATGACCTAGATTTAACAGTCAGAAACTAAATCTATGAATACAGATGAAATTATGTATGAATAGGTGTTCCAGAAATAGAGGAGTATACGTACGTCGTTCCAATCTGATTGGGGAAAGAGATGAGCCGGATGCCGCCGTTGAATACCGGCGCAAGTGACGAGGATCGATATATCATGACCCTCATCGAGCACTCTTTTTGTCAGAGCTGATACTTCTTCCTGGTTGGACAGATCGGCGGTTATTATGTATGCTTTGCGGCCCAGAGCCTCTATGGCTGTTTTGGTATTTGTGTTTCCGGTGTCTCGCTGTATATACAGTCAGTACTGGCAAAGCTGGAGGCTATTCTGGGGAAGCATTCCTGAATGAGAACTACATCCGCACCAGCCTCCGCCAGTCCAATGGCCATTTGGGCCCCTATACCTCTTGTCCCTCCTGTCACAAGCGCTGTTCTCCCGTTTAGGGAGAAGAATTGAGGGAACGTTAAAGCCATTTTTGTGGTGTGTTGTCTAATGTTAGTTAGAACAGACGTTGGAATTATAGCTCCTCAATTATATAGCCACTTTGTCAAGTGGGGGTTATTACAGATGTGCCGCAGTATTATTTCCTCGGCCATCATCCCGATATAATAGTGGGTTGGGGAAAATCGGAACTTAGCCGAGGGGAGACTGAAGAAACCCCCACGCCCGCGGCATTCTGCCTAAAGACAGCGACTATTATCTGTTTACGAAATGAAACTCACGGCAGTTTACTAAGGAATCCAGGCGTTGCGATTATCCTACATATCTCACTGGGTCATGGATCTACAATAAAAGCATCTTTCACATTTCTGTTAGAAGCTATCCGCGAAGTCTGATCAGATTATGTCTCTCACTAGTTCTATGTAGGTGATAACCATATTGTTCCTATAATTTTTACCATTCCCGAATGGAACCATCTGGACCGTAGAACTCTTTGCATTCCCAATGTCCAGTATCCTTGCTGATCTTTCGGACTACCTCTTCGTTGACCTCAATTCCCAATCCGACTCCCGTCGGAGCTTTCACATAGCCGTCCTCGATATCAAAGACTGTCTGGTCGACCAAATATGTGTTCAAATCCTCTTCTCCAGCCTCCACGTTGTAATGCATACCGAGCGACATCTCTTGGATGACGAAATTGGGAGTCGATAATGCGACCTGTATCGAAGCGGCCAGTGCAATTGGTCCTAGGGGGCAATGCGGTGCGATGGCAACATCGTACGCCTCCGCCATTATGGCAATCTTCTTTGTTTCAGAGATACCACCAGCGTGCGCGATATCAGGTTGCAGAACATCCACAATTCCCTGCTCTAGGAAAGGCTTGCAATCCCAGCGAGTGTAAAGACGTTCACCAAACGCAATTGGAATGGTGGTCAAGCCAGAAAGCTGCTTTAGCGCTTCGGGATGTTCCATAAGCAATGGCTCTTCAATGAACAGGGGCCGATGAGGTTCAAGTGCTTTCGCGAGCTGCTTCGCCATAGATTTGTGCAAGCGGCCGTGGAAATCAAGTCCTGCATCCAGACCAAGACTCTTGACAGTTTTCAAGCGTTCCACTGTCGAATCAAGTACTGAATGTGAGTCTAGCCAGTTGACATCTTCGGTAGCGTTCATTTTGATGCATTTCAGACCTTGTGCTATGCGAGCTTTTCTGTATTTTGGCATTAATGGACCAGTCTCGCATGCTCAAATAGTTGCGGCTACTCACGCTGCAACCTCAATATCTTTTGGTCGATCACCTCCAATCCAGGCGTAAACCTGGACTTTATTTCGCACCTTTCCGCCCAGAAGGCGATAGATTGGAACGCCCATGCGGCGCGCTGTATAAAAATTGTCAATATGATATTTCATCTTTGCCTTGTGATTCTGGTGTCGCACCTTTCAGGTCCCATAAAGCAATGTCTATTCCCGAAATTGCAGACATGAAGACCGGTCCTCCACGATAGAAACCCAAGCGCCAAAAGGTTTGCCAGATATGCTCGATATCACTAATATGGAATGAGATTTAGATGCTGGTATACGTGCACGACGTAACGACTCACTCCGCAACGTATCCGATTAACCTTGCAATCATCTCGTCCAGCGTCCCCTCCACAGCCCGGGTATGACCTTCTAGGGTAGCTTCTCCCCATCCATATCCACCTTGGTCATCGCAAATCTTGACGAATAGCCAACGTGGTTTGACACGAAAATATTCGATACTCTTGATTTTTGGGAGGCTACTTTGCGCGGGCAGCTGTCCGCTAATGAGACCTGACTCTGCTTGTAGTTGGTTGGATGCCATGGTCCCGCTGAATGAAGCTGATCGTTTTCTTGTTTGCAGTTTTGGATAGCTAGGAGGAAACTCCGACGAGGGAAGCTAGAATATAAAAAGCACATTAGAATAGCTACATGAGAATGTACTCGGCTTGTCGTCGGGCTTAACAATCGGTGTTCATCCGGAAACTCAACTTTCAGCTCTAAAACGTTAGCCGAGTACTACAACCATGCTCATCTAGATGTGCACCCCTACAACCCCCACGATCCCAGTGGGATGTCTGATTGTGTTATCCCAAACTGATCGCTTCCTACATTTAAGGCCTACCTAGCGTGGGGTGCGTGTACCAGGATTCTAATTCTTATTTTTACAACTGTTCGCTATATGGTTATTACTTAATGTAGACAATGGTACGGGACGGTCGTGGGGAATGTGAAGTGTATTTTTCCATCAATCACTGGCCGCATATGGCATTAGCATGTGCATCGGTTATATTTTGTCGGAGGGTTTGTCTCAGTCTCCCGCTAGTTATCGGTTTATCTATATCCGATCCTTACCAAACATCTGAGGATACGCAGCCTAGACTTCCCCGCACGAAACATCGGGGCTAATTTACCAAAGTTGGTCAGAGTCATTTGGGTTTACTAAATGCGTCTGGATTCAACAACCATCAATGTGTCTACAAACTTTATCTATCCTTCGAATTATTGCAGTTTACAGTATTGGTAACCAAACGACATACATGAATTCTAAAGCTTTGGGCTGTCGAAAATCTCTGTGTCTAGCCTCTTGGCGTTGACCATCTCCGGCACAATCTCGTCGATTTTGGTCGCCCCTGCCAGCGCCATGTTTGAATGTAACTCCGTTCGTAGAATATCCACCAGCTTTTGGGCCCCTGCTTCACCATACCCTCCAGTTATACTATATAGGAACGACCTGCCCACACCGACCGCGTTGGCACCGAGCGCAAGTGCTTTTAGGATATCAGTACCTCGACGAATGCCGCCGTCGATAAATATTTGCATTTTGCCTCCAATGAGCCATGGCGCATACTTTCGAATCTCTAGCAGTGTTATCATAGGGGCCTGCGCACTGTTGCATATACGTTAGCAAGTACGACTGAAGATATATGTATGGATAATAACTTACGTATCTTGAGAGCGACCACCGTGATTAGACAGAACAATTCCTTGCACTCCCGCCTTGTGTGCAAGAAGCACATCTTCCACACTCTGCACACCTTTCAGGACAATGGGGACATCCGTTAGGGCCCGTATCCACTTGAGGTCATCCCAGGTCAATGCAGCGTTGAGAATACCACTGCTCGCTATTTTTGCGATACCAGTATGGTTACTTGCAGTCTGGAAAGAATATGAGCATCGCACCTCACATTATATCCACGTCAGTAAACATGACATACCTCTCCTTTCAATCGATCGTCTTGCTCGCGTTTTCCTAAGACTGGAGAGTCAACTGTGACAAACAGGGCAGTGGCACCGAGCTTGACAGCCCTCTTGATAAGTGCAGTGGCTTTTGCACGATCTCGATTGACGTATAGTTGCTGGAAAATTGGCTGATCCTTGGAAAGACGCGCTCCATATATGGCTTCTAAGGACATGCTAGGACTTGTCGGAACGCACTGCGCTAAACCTTCCTTTCCAGCAGCTCGGGCTAATGTGCATTCAGCGCCAGGGTGTGCGTACTTTCCCAAGCCCGTCGGTGATATATAGATTGGCAAGGCGCATTTGTGACCGAGAATTGTCGTTGTTGTATCAACTACCTCAACATTTCGTAATACTCGCGGTCGCAATTTTATCTTTCGGAATATTCGTCGGTTTTCTTGCTTGCTGTATTCGTCGTCGGCAGCAGAGGCGTAGTATGCCCAGCCGGTCGGACTGAGGTATTTCTTTGCGATAACCTCGAAGTCGTCGACGTTCACAATTGTAGACAATGGAGGGTACTCTTTTTTAGGATCGTCATGCGAGATTTCTTGAGTGGCGTTTCTATTAGAACCGAGTTTCTCCAATGCACCTGGCTCAATGGCCCCGATGCATGCTGATCGTGGTAACTCTGAAAGCACATCATGGTTATGTACAGATTCAAAATCTGGCGTTGAATCACGACCGGCAGCTCGGAGAAGAATTTTTGCTCCTCCGGGGTGTTCATTTAAAAAGGCAGTGACATCGTAGACTTTGCCATAGATAACAAGCCAGCAAGATTCTTTCGACTGATGCTTTGAAAGCTCAGCAGCACTTATTGAAGCCATTGTTCCTGATAGATGAGACTGGCGAATTCCTAGATAGAAAAGATTTTCAGTTTATGTGGTCTTAATTCGACCCATGTATATAAACGGAGGCCTATTCCCAGAATATTTAAACAAGTGGCACAGTCCGAAACTATCCAGCGGTGAATGGAAGAATCTAGTGCATCTAGCTCTTTACCTGGAGACGGGACGCTCCGCTGAGCTGCTTGTGTGATGTGCATTGAGCTTCACATGTTCTCATTGACGACTGGAACCCCCACGCACGGAAATAAGATACTGAATGGGGAGAATGGCCTCGTAGCGGCGCGTCCGTTTGTGACCTGACGATGCTATGCCCATGGAACAATAATAATCTCGCTCCACATGTCTGTCAACCCCGGATTTCGGGATTTGTCCGATCTACCCTAATTCCGGAGAAATGTGCGGGGAATTGTCCGTTGCCCCCGCGGAACGTGGGAGGGTGCATTTCCCATGTCTCCCATGAACAGGAACTGAGGGGACAATACGGCAACAGTAAGATGGACATGTTATGTAGCATATCTACGCGCATTTCAACTCGTCAAGAATATAGGCGAATTCATTGCGCAGAATCGTCAAGGGTCATAGTATCAGAACGAAACTGCAGGGCATGATGACGACCAAAACCGTGGACGTATTACTCTACGGACTGGGAGCGTAAGTAGACTCTGTCTCCATTGAAGGCGCAGAGGCATTATGACAAAGTACTTATGATTTGAGGAAATAGAATTGGCTCTTTCTACGCATTCATCTTGAGTCGGTCACCTAATGTCCGGCTTACGGTAGTCGCCAGGTCAAACCATGATGCTGTCAAGGCAGATGTATGAAGTTTTTAGTTATTCATCTATGCATTCCTGTTGGATATGGCTAACGGATTTATTAGGGTCTAGTGATCAAGAGTCAAAACCATGGCGAACACACGATTCGCCCGTATAAAGGTTTGTGCATTTTATATGATATCAAGGGAATCTTGACTTTGCTAATGCATTTCTTCAGTCGTAAAAGCTCCGGCCGAAGCAGAACAATCTTTTGACTACATTGTCTGCTGCCACAAAGCTATTCAGCAAGATCTCACGCCTAAACAGTTGGCTCCGGTTGTGGACGCATCAAAGACTACAATTGTGATCATTCAGAATGGAGTAAGTGTCAGAGAGGACTATTGAGACTATTTCTGACATTATCGAAGGTCGGAAACGAAGACCCTTTCCGAGAAACCTTCCCAGCATGCACAATTCTATCTTGTGTTGTAAGTGTTATTTTCTTTAGGCGGTCCTTTTAATTAATAGATCACAGACCTGGGTTGGGGCAAGACAAACTTCTCCCGGAATCGTGGAGCACACGAAATCCGAGGACATGCAGATGGGACTTTTTCCAAACACAAGCCTTGATCCGCAACTCGAGAAACAACGGTTAGACGAATTTGCGGGCTTACTGATTCACGGAAAGACCGTGTTTCAAGTAGTCCCTAACATCCAAGTCGAACGCTGGGAGAAGGTAGTTTGGAACGCGGCCTGGAACTCGCTGACTACTCTGACCCTTCTCGATACCAAGTCGTGGTTAGGCTCGTCGCCTGATGCAATGCCTCTCACTCGACGTCTGATGACCGAGGTCATCGATGTAGCGCGTAGATTAGGTGTGCCGATCGAGTACTCTCTTATAGATACACTCATCGGCAGGATTATGGCTATGCCAGGAATCGGGAGTAGCATGCAAACAGACTACAAGAGTGGAAAGCCGATGGAAGTGGATATTATATTGGGGACGCCCGTGAAGAAGGCTCGAAAACTTGGCATGGATATACCAACTGTCGAAACGCTCTATGTGATTCTGACAGCGGTAAACCTCAGACTGTCGCGCAGTAATCTATAGATCTAGACAGAGTTGATTAATCAAGCTGCACACAGAGATCCGTTTGATCTTCAAACATTCACATGTTGAAGTAAATGTAAGAAAGCAGTAATGTCAGAAATTGCTGAAGAAGCGTCAATTTCTTGCTATATAACTCCGGCCGATAAAGTCCTGACTCTACATCCATCGTCAGGTTACCAGAGCAGTCTATATCCTCCTGTGCCTGTAGCTTGTATCGCAGGGAAAAGCCGAGTGGCGAAACAATGTGACAGGTGAGTAGCTTGAAGCCATTGCGCATCAACATAGGTCGCACGTAGCGAGATTCCCGTGAAGCATCTAGTGCTTATTGCTAGATTCCCCAGATAATTCAATCTCTCTGAGCCCCCACGCTATTCCTGCTTCCCCGTGGGGTACGTACATGGGATTCTATGCCGAGAGTGTCATTGGGTTTCTTTCTCCACATGGAGACTGGACAACATCTGCTAGACTAAGACCGCCCGTTTTCAGCCTGAGGAATAGCCGTGCATCTCCAATGTGCTTCCAGGAGGGATTAATACTAGACCTTGCACCTACTTGTAACAGATAGCACAACATCATACGTCGTGCATTAACAACATTTGAGAGCCCGTCTACGAGACTATTCAATGGAAGAAGAAAAGCGCGATAGTGTTCTCACTCATCATGAGGATATCGACAAGAGTCACCGTGATATCGATGGCCATCTCATCTGTCCTGCAGAACTGGGAGCACTCTCCGATCAAGAGTACAACCGACTCGGCAGAACCGCTACATTGAAGATGGACCTAGTCATCATGCCATGTCTGGTCATCATGTATATTCTGAACTATTTAGACCGCCAGAGCATCGCCAGTGCAAAACTCGCCAATATCGAGAAAGATCTGAACATGTCTGATGTCGACTATCAGACGAGTGTGAGTATTCTGTTTGTGGGATATATCTTGATGCAGGTCCCATCGAATATGATTGTTGGAAAGATCAAATACCCTGGGGCGTACATATGCTTGTCGATGGCATGTTGGGGGTTGATTTCGTCTCTGGTGGCCACAGTCAAGAGCTTCGTGGGCTTGCTGATGTGTCGACTCTTCCTGGGAGTTGTTGAAGCCGCGTTCTTTCCAGGTGCACTGTATTTCCTATCGCTGTTTTATAATCGGCAGCAGTTTGCATTCCGCACGGCGATACTCTACTCAGGCTCGCAGCTAGGTAATGCTTTTGGTGGGTTGTTTGCGATCGGCATCTTGGAATTGGATGGAGAACACGGGATCGAAGGCTGGAGATGGGTATGTTAACTCTTTCATGGTATATACATCTGGTGCTATTCTGATCCTTGACAAGCTATTCCTCGTTGAGGGGATTCTCACGATCGGCCTGGCAATCGCATTTGCGTTCATTCTCCCAAACTCGAACCAGAAGGTTCTCGGATTAACTGCTCGGGAGACGAAATGGGTTCAATGGAACTTGGAGTCTGACCTTGGTCAGCAAGACAATGCCGACGAGGGAACAGCATGGAAAGGTCTGGTCATGGCTATCCAAGATCCCAAAACGTGGTTATTCACTGGCGTGTTGTACTCAGTACGTTTTCTGAGTGTTTGCACTCTTTTATTGTAATGCCCACTAACATCTACGATATAGACATACATCGTGGGCGCGGTAAGCAACTTCTTTCCCACGGTAGTTGGCGGGCTCGGATATGACAGGAACAAGACATATGGATTGACAGCAGTAAGTTTAATGCGTCGAATTTTCATCACTGGAGAGTCTACTGATGTAATAAACAGCCACCATTTATTCTTTGTGTCATCTGCATGCTCATCAATGGCTTTCACTCCGACAAGGTGAGAAACTGCTTCAATTATTTACCATGAGACGACATTAGGCTTACTGGGCAATATCAGACGAAAGAAAGATTCTATCACATCATTGGCCCTCTTGCCGTTACACTAATAGCCAATATAATCGCAGTATCAACTCTGAATATCGCAGCTCGGTGTATGTTGCCCTTGTGATAGATTGGGGCCAAGGTGCTAACATGGATACTCCTAATGCAGACGTCGCAATGATGCTTCTCCCAGCCTCATTCTACGCTGCCTCAATTGTGATCCTTTCTTGGATAACGGGCAGTCTGAGCCAACCGGCCATAAAGCGCGCGTCTGCCATCGCATTTATAAATTCTTTGTGCAACACTCCGAATAGTAAGTGCATCCTAGTTCTCTCCTTTTTTATGTGGAAAGAAAAGGTTAATTGTAGTTATTTTCCTAGTATGGTGCTCGTATCTCTACTACTCTAGCCCGCGTTATCTTCCTGCTTTTGTGGTTAATGTTGCTGCATCGGCTCTAGCTATTGCCTTTGCCGTTGCTTCACGTATATACTTGGGTAGACAAAACTCGAAGCTTGATCGAGGGGTGTCAACTGGTAAGAGCGGACCAACTGATGCGCAGATCGTGAGTGGGTTTAGGTATATTCTTTGATCAGGTCTATTTGTCAGCCTATACTGTGGAAATGATTCGTGGTGTATTGCAGATGTTTGTGGTTTGTGACTGTCCATAAGAATACGCAGCAGGCAGAATGGTGGTAAGTCGGTTCTTCTGTGATGCTATATGTCTCCTTTGACTCGCTCTGTCGACTTCGTGAGACCACTGTCAAAAAATTTATACTTTGTTCAAGAGTTATATTATCTTTAGACATATAGCAATGAACACATAGAATAAGCGGCAGAAGGTCTGCCTGGATATATTCTTCTGCCATTCACATAGCAAGAAACTGATTAAAGTAACTACTAGCTAGAGATTATTCAGCTATACGAACTTACCCATTCTTTTCCTTTTAAGAGCTTCATATATGGGACTAGTGTGGGGAAAGTGAGCATTCCAGGCCATTAGAAACGAGACGATCATTCCATGATGCAAAAGGTCACAGACCTCTGGGTCATTCAATGACTCGTGCACTACCATATCCGAGTAAGCCCTGTCATGTTTCGCGCAAAGAGCGCGGGATGACACTTCAAGATGCCCCCACGTTCTATGGGGGTCAAAATATATGGTTTTGCATCACTCGCGGACAAGTTCCGATTGAGTTTCGTGTATTAACATCTTTGGTGCTAGACGATCTTGCCTCTTCGCATTTGGCTTTGTGGTATTCGAGACCGCTAGTTTATCCCCCATGGGGTAGCTAAGCTTTCCCCGCACCGCTGTTGACGCAGCCTGGGAGATGGCGGTTTAGAGAAAGCGTTGTGGAAGTGGTCGTCGACTAGTTAAGCCATGCACCTATACCTGTAATTAAAAAGGTGATCATGTTCGCGCTGTAGGCTCTCTTGACCAGCATTCAAAGTGTCTTTCGGTTTCTTAGCTCACGCAATAATATTGCCGAATTGAAGAATTGACTCAATGCCTTACCTAGGGTTAACAGGTAAAGGCCTTTTGGCCGGCATTACCGTCAGCAGTGGCATGGCATTTATCCTATTCGGTATTGCTTCGAATAAACAAAACATCTGTGAACATACCAAACTGACTTCTCTCAATAGGATATGATGACGGTGTCATGGGATCGATCCTAACAGCACCCAACTTCGTCAATACATTCAACCTTGATTCGAGCATGCAAGGAACCGTAACGGCCATCTTCATCCTGGGATGCTTTGCAGGGTCTTTGACAACGTCTGCAATTGGCCAGCGATACGGACGTATCAGGATGGCTCATTCTGGTACCGTTGCCATGTGTGTTGGTGCTGTCCTGCAGTGTTCCAGTTACAGTGTTGCTCAGCTCCTCGTCGGTCGCATCGTGGCTGGAATCGGATTGGGTCTCATTACGAGCAATACAATCGTCTGGCAGTCTGAGACGGCACCACCGAAAATCCGGGGGATGCTCGTCGCATGTTCCCTGAGCTTTCTCGTTCTCGGTCAGGTTATTGCATACTGGCTTGAGTATGGAACGAGCACATACACGTCGTCGTTCTCGTGGAGATTCCCGATGGCTTTTCAGGCCTTCCTCGCTCTCACAACGAGTGCGATGCTTTGTTTCATGCCAGAATGTTTGTGTATACCATGTGATAAAACCATTTATGAAGTTTGCTGATCATCCCCTCCAGCACCAAGATGGTTGTTGACGAAGAATCGCGGCGAAGAGGCTTTGGATATCCTTCAGAAGCTGGAGCCTCACGCAGATCCGTCCGCCATTGCTGCGGAGGCCGCCGAGATCCGACAGGCGAGCGAGTTAGAGAGAGAAGCACAGAAAGGATGGCGAGACCTGTTCAAGAAAGACCGCATCAATTCTCGACGGAGAGTAGCTACGGCATGTCTGGTTAACCTCATGCAAGACCTCAGCGGAAGTACGCCGATCAGTTATTACACTACTTACATGTAAGTCCCTAGCCCCGTGACGTGCTATCAAAGGTATGGAATGAAATTAACAAAGGAAAACCTCAAGATTTGAAAACTCGATCGGAATGTCTAGACATCTAGCGTTATTGATGTCTGGCTTCCTCCAGGTCTGGTTTCTGGTTGCGTCGTTTGGAACCTGGTTCTTGATTGAGCGCGCGGGACGTCGACGCAGCTTCATGCTTTCCGCGACAGGCATGGCTATCGTGATGTTCATCCTGGCTGCTATGCTTGCTGTTGACACGCATGCGTCTGGTATAGTTGCTGCGATTATGATATTCGCATACCAGGCATTCTACACGTGGGGATTCATGGGTGGAGTCTGGGTACGTCCTAACATCCTTTCTCGTCTTTTTCTTTTGATACATTTCTCAAAAGTGGTTTCAAATCACTAATGCGTAAGCTCGTGTGTTTAGACCTACGGTCCTGAAATCCTCCCTCTCGAATATCGATCCAAGGGAACGGGCCTCGCGACCGCAACGCTCTGGCTTTTCTGCTTCGTCATTATCGAAGTCGTCCCTGTCGGGATCACCAACATCCACTGGAAATTATTCCTTATATTTGGTATCTTCAACCTCAGCTATCTCCCGCTGGTGTATTTCTTCTTTCCAGAAACGGCTGGGTTCACACTGGAGATGGTCGATTTGTGCTTCATGAGTGAGGATATGTCGCCGGTCGCGAAGGCAAGGGAGCTCCAGCATGCCATGAAGAGAGGGGAGAACGTGAATCTGAGTTTGGAGGTTGGAGCTAAGGAGAAGGAAGGCAATGTTGCGCATATTGAAGTTGTTGGTTCTGATATATAGGACATAATCCGAAATTGAGAGCAGTCTTGTGTTAGTTTATTGGGTCTGCCAATGCAATCATTACGGAATTTATAGATCCTTATTACAGCCAAAGGGTCTTAGCCAGTATATTGCGAGAAAGGCTGGATGAAAAGTAACGTGCCGCAGGCTTTTCAGAAAGTATTGAAGATCAGAGATGACCTGAAGGATAAGAAGCGTTAATGACCACTAACCAATTAGTAAATGCAAGATATGCTATTATTCATTATAATATATACGATCCCAACTAATTTAAATTAATATGAATCATTGAAGCACAGCGGAGTACTAGTTTCGACGTTGCTGTTGGCCTGAGTCGACCCAGTCAGTCTCTGCTTACTGTGGATCCCAGCACTGTCTGTAGACGTGCATATCTAGGATCCTCAAGATATCCGTATTTATATTCTACCTATTGAAGAAGTCTTCTCGAAGAAGACATTGAAGTTCTTACCAAGGGAAGACAGTATGCTAACATAAAAAACACAGTCACTTGCACCGTGGGGCTAAACCCTTCACATGTGCCGGGGTATGCCCTGACCCGAACATTCAATAGTCAGCAATATTTCACAGCAATATTACCAGCAGGTTCTATGATAGCGATTGCTAGTCGCGCAAGGCAGAATAACGGCTGCCTGGTGAACCTTGATGATTGTAGGCCCTGTGACGGTAAATAGGCCGACAACACTCGGTATCATATGCATATGAACGACCCGAGCAATAAACTCTGCCGAATGGCAACGGAACATCTACGCTTCCAAGCGACGAAAATATGTGACAGAGAACACTCAATAAATAATATCAATAGTTTCCAACGTGTTATTATTCGCGACAATGAGAGTCAGCCACAGGACCCGTAGCGTGGCCGCATACCGTAGCATGTCTCAGAAAATCGCCAAGTGTAGATTTCAAGGCCATATTGGAATATCCTTCCCAGATAGTTATCATATCACACACTGGGTAGGAAATAAACGATAGTGCTTGAACAATAGGATTTGTAGTTTAGTAGCTGTCAAGGTCTCGGAACCACTTTCCAAATTAGGCAGCATAGTATATGGAAGGTTGATTGCATAAGGCGCTATCAATGTCTGGTCTCCGTATTATGGGCCTGGGCATCTAAATTGCCTCACATCATATGTACTCAAGAGGATGTGGAACAGTCATGCCGCATTACGGGAAGAATAGTCGGCAATAATGGAAATATAACATCGTTAAAGGCAACTCTTCAGGCAGCACCTTGGAGAAAACGCCCAAGAGGAATCCATCCTACTGGTGGGTCAATTTATGCTCGTAGCAGGTCCACCACAAGCTCCATACTGGACATGGATTGCGTTGATCCGAGGGGAGGATCTATCGAGATTGGAGAACCATCGGGGCTCTCATGGACGATGAATGTCAACCATGTGCCAGAAAGAGCGTTAGTGACAGTCTTGCCGGACCATATCGAGATGGGCTGCATGACGGAGCCGCCCGAAGACATGGATGCGGATGCAGCAGGGCATCTTATGATCACGGCCAGTCATGCTATTACATCCGAGAGTACACCGAGGATGGCGACAGAGGCACCATGGTTCGAGACGCTCTGCGACATTTGGCTGAGACGTACGCTGGTTTCAATCAACAGAGATCTATTATAGCGATGTGATGACAGTCGCCAAATTCGGGACGGGGCGATATGACTGCTTGAAGGCATGGACGGGACATGACCACGATTATATTTTCGACATGACAGCAATCAGAAAATGGACTATCAGGGCCCAGAACCAGCCGTTTTGCTCTAAAGTAGGCTGTGCCACTGGTGGCTGAACATGATCAGTTCAGTCAACTAGTTCCTTCAAATGCAGGATAACTATGCACCAACCATGGCGTTACTACCTGGGCTAGGTCTTCAGATGGCAACGACAGCCAGTGAGCAATCTGATGAAGGTCAGCAAGGAGGTTGTTCTGGCTGATGATGGACCGCGCAGTGTTTCGCCCTGGGCGTGCTTGTGCAAAAGGAAACTGGCGAGTCGTTGTCCAGCGAAACATCACGGGCCTTGAGGCGCTCAGGTCGATTCGACTTGCCTTGAACGGGTCCTCGGTAAAGACGTTACAGTATCCATAGTCGTTGGCGGGATCGCCCGTAAATCAAGCCGTAGTTTGCGGGGGATAACCGCGGGAAAGGGTCTGAAATACGAATACCGATTTGAATACGGCGCTATCGGCTTGCCGGAAAGACCAGCTCCCGCGATCATACGACAAAAAGAAGAGGTCAGAGAAGGAGAAGAAGAAGATAGTTCAGTTCAGTTCAGCAGCAATTTATTAGTTAGTCACTTCACCAACAGTCATCCTCCCCTGGACAGCGGAGAACGCCGCTGCTTTCCTGTCTGACTGAGTGCTTCTCGCTTCTCCACCATCTCTCATCGTCGTGTTTGTATCCACAGCGCCTTTGAGACGTCTTCTTAGCATCCTGTGACCGCGGTGCTCTCAACGCGTAGACAGGGACTGAATTCAATTGCCTCATTGGGAAGTATTCGGCACCAACAGCCCATTCATTGCCGCTGCCATCCCGCCTGGAAGCCGTTTTTATATCAGTCCAAGCGTGCTCGAAGCCACCGACGACAGGCTCATTCCTTGATAACCACGCCATCTTTTCTGGCCACCGTCCGTTGTCAGCGTCAGCATCAGTGACAACGAAGACACTTGGAGAACGATCAACCCCCAAACCTAATATAGCTAGTACCTGCTTTCTCGGCGGGTCGCCTTCCGATCGTCGTACTTCAGCGTGGGTGTCCCCTCCGGTCCGGAGTCGTTAGATCAATCACACTTCCCCTGGTCACGTCAGGCACAGTATCCAGGCAGCCGGATCTCTCAAGTATCTACTCTCCTCATCTTCAACAGGTCACTGAAGCAACTGTTGCCGTGGCGAACAAGCAAATCGCAGCGTGCATATGCCAGTGGACTGCGCTGCAAAGCAACTGAGTGAATTCCCTCGGATGTGTCGCTGAGTCGCGGTCGACAATCACCGCCTCAGGCAGCCACCTCCGATGATGTCCATGCCAGGTATGGATGGGGCGCGCAACCCATCCACACGACAGACCATGAAAAGAGAATCGCAGTCGGGAGACCTGGCCTTTCTCGACTCGATCAGAGATGATTTTGACCAGGATTGGAATCAATGGATGCGGTGGGATGACCAGACCTTCAACAACATACCGGATCACGTGAATGAACCCTCGAATCCCAACCCGACCTTTGATATATCTTCCATGCCATCAGCTTCACGCATCAACTCCCAGGGCAGCACAGGTGCTGCAGATATCTCACCAGGCACGGCCTTCAGTTACCTGGATCGCCCGTTTGAACCAGTCTTTCCTGCCCCGCGGGGTCGGGTGCCTTCCACCACATCCAACTATGGCCAGCCTTTAACATTTGAGAAGCAGTCATCAATGAGCATGTCACCTCCTGGCGGTATTCCCGCAAACAGGAAACGCAAATCAACGAGCGATGAAGATGGATCCATGGTCGATGACACCGTTCAAGAGGGCAAAAAGTTACCCTCGAAGAAGCGATCCCACAATGTGATCGAAAAACGATATCGTGCCAATCTCAATGAGAAGATTGCTGAACTACGAGACAGTGTTCCCAGTCTGCGGGTTGTGTCGAAACATTCCAATGGCAGCACCCCCGACGACGATGATGCAGAGGGAGTGACGCCGGCCAACAAGCTGAACAAAGCTTCTATCCTTTCGAAAGCTACGGAGTATATCCATCATCTAGAGCTGCGTAACAAGCGCCTAGATGAAGAGAATATGGCCTTGAAGACTCGTCTGCGACAGCTCGATAAAGCCTTGGACCAGAGCGTCACCTCGGCAGCATCCGCGTCCTCGCCCAGCAATTGCACCGTATCCACTGAATCAGGCACAGGCTCCTCTCCTAGCGTGTTCTCCCATACAGAGGAGATCTCGCACGAGACGCCCTCAAGCTCGCAGTCCCCTCCAGAGGGACTGATAAAAGTCCCGGATTACATCAAGAAAATGAGGGCGTCGTCAACACAACAAGGCCAGTTCGCCGAGTCCTATATACAATACCGAAATCAGGGCAACGAATACTCCGGGGATGGGCGCAGGCGCTCCGCGTTTCCCAACAAGTACATGGTTGGGGCTCTGGCTGGTCTTATGGTCTTGGAATCTATGAGCACCGAGAAAAAAACAGAGTCAACCGAAAAGGGTTTGCTGGCAGTGCCGATAAACCTTTGGAACCGGTTGGACTTGTCTTCAGTTCGAACTTTCCAGGCCCTACTCAGCTCCTGGAATTCCTGGCATGTCAGAGCCGGCCTCCACTTTCTCCTGACGGCAACTTTCGTTGTTGGCTGTGCCTTTTTCGTTTTTCTCTATCTATTCAACTCTCGCCCGAGAAGGCCACGCAACCCTTTCAAGACCCCTGCAGCCACCACTTCGGACACCCCATCTTCGTTCAATTTCCGGCAGCAGGCATGGTTAACAAGCATCCAGCAAGTGGGAGTTCCTCGTCACCGATTCTTCCTGGAATGGTTCGCAGTCACTTCGCGATGTTTTGAGTACTGCTTACGGTGCCTTCTCGGTTGGAAATTGTACTCCCACATCACTGGCATTACCGAAGAGGATGAAAAGGGCCGTGTGAAGACATGGGATATCGCCATCGACGCTCAGTTGGCCGGTGGGGATCCAGAGATCAGTAAGAGCCGCCTGGTACTTACCATCTTTGCCGCTGGTACGTTGCCGCGGAGCCCGCTGAGGATGATGCTCAAGGCGCTCCACTGCCGCATCCTACTCTGGAGGGTCGGGGACCCGGGTACATACACGTACAAAGTGTCCAATGATGTTGCTCGACATCTGGCAAATTACCAATGGCAGATGGCCCGAAAGATGAACAAACGTTTGCCCAAAGATCACCCAGATGCTCTCCCGAGTCATCTAGCTGCGCTGTTAGAGATCGACTGTGAGGATGTGATGATCGACCAAATCGTACAGCGCGCTGCGAACCTCACATGGAACCGGCCTACCCAAGAAGCCGCCGATGACGACCAGGCCCTACTCGATGTTGTGGTCGAAGATCCGGCAATTCAGTCTTCTCTAGACTCCCTCGCAGCTTGGTGGTCTAGTCACATCCTTCAGCGTGCTCTACTGAGATCCTTTGAAGCTAGCTCAGCTGGCCCTTCAGCTAAGAAATGTCGCGGCATTCTTTACAGGAAGGTCACCACGGCACTCAACGTCGCTCCGCGGCCCTCTGCCGCCTACACGAGGGCCTTGGTTATGAAAGCTGTATTTTTCGAAGAAGACAGGATCCAGAATATCGGTGCCGTCCTCGCTGCCCTCCCGTCGCCTAGAGATAAACAACACCATGCTTCAAACTTCCTGGACACCTCTATACCCGTATCTGTGAGAGAAGAAATTTCGATTGCTGTTCGTTGTGCTATGATTGCCGCTGTTTTCAAGGCCAGGGCCAGCGATGACTCCTCAGTGCCATCCTCCCTGACACTGCATAAAGCAGTAGCCTGGTTCAACCAGCTTCCGATAGACCCTGTCGAGCTGACTATTTTGGGTTTTGCCGCTGTGTACCATATACTGCACATTGTCGCTGCTGATGAAGATCTCTTCTCCCCTTCATCCTCTGACTCCGGATCATCCTCCGCACCGTCGTCGTCGTCTTCTAAGGCTTCCTCCAGTGCCTCTTCTGCTGATGACGAGGCGGATGATGAGCGACCAAGTTCCCGCAGACGATCAAGCTCCAGTAAGATGGCTCCGCAGTACGGTCGCGTTGCGTCAGATCTTGTGTATTGGGCGCGACATGCCTACAACCCTGCTTTCTACGGGTTCACTTCTGGTATTATTGAGATAGTGGAGGCAGAGTGTGCTGCCGTCTGTAAGACCGTGGGCATTGACATCAGCGACCAGCTCACGAGCCACAGTGAAAAGCTGCGGAATGTCCGCAAAGAGGAACGCAAAAGGCGGAGATCTGCGAAGCATCGCAGGACGACCCATCAGGACTGTCATGACGCCGCCCCGGAGCAGCAAGAAGGAAAACGCAGTCGTCGTGAAAGCTTAGGCAGCAACGACACTGGCTATGGAAGTATCAGCCAGGAAGAAGACGGTTCTGTCCCCGATGGAAATCAGGAGGTTCAGCAGACCTCGTGATCTCGAGATTGATATTTCCGCCGCGAATTTTCTGCTTTCTCCTACGATCTTAGATTAGAGATGCGGATACGAAGATAGTATCGTCGTTTCATCGTGGTGATTATAATACTGCGCCTACGTGATCAAGACCACCGGCTGCGCTTCCCCACTTGTTTATGGTCATTCTGCATGATATTTGCCTATCTTATGGCCATGAGGATTTGATTATTGTTCTGGGCTACTGCTACCTAGGACTACTCTCCCCTATTCCGGTGTTGGTTTTGCTGCGAAAATGTTTAGGCTATTCTGTGTCTGGGTATCAGGGAAAATCTATACTGGGCGCAGGTGAGACGGATTCTGGGTGGATGTTTCAAGTTTACGAGTCAATATTCCCTGTTCTCAACTAGAGGGTTGTTTAATGCTACCTATGACACGCAGATCGATTCCATGTTCTTTAAACATGTTCGGAAAGGGGCGTAGTTCATCGTCGAGGATACTATGTAGTAATAGTCTAATCTGAAATGCTTGTTTCGAGCCAGAGGACTGCTCCGGCGGCTTCACCCGGCCGCCCTTCCCGCTGCGTGGTTTCCATGATTTGGAGGCCTGCCGCATGCAGGTACTTACCCCTGATTCCATGTCTCCGAACCATTATTGTATCTATGGGGCTATACGAGGGCAGTGTTGAGAAAACTGAGAACATCATTTCTGCAACAAAACGTTCCATGGATCTCCTGACTGAGTACCCAAAAGATAGGAAATAATGCAGACAGGTTTGGACCATGGTCGAGTGAAATGAGCTGCATCCATCATCTGATGTTAAAAACGAGTATGAGGGTTGCTGATCTTTCTAGTGGGATTCCAAAGCTGATCGTGAATGGCGCTAACCTATAACTTATCAGCGCAAAACAGTGTAGCCATGGTTTGTCTTCCTCAGGACGTGTCTTCATCATCATTTCGCTATCGATTGAATACTGAGGAAATCGTAAGTAATGGCTAGATAAAGTGTTAGGAACTACAATAGGTCATTTGGTCGTCTCGAGAACTTGTTAGGCCCGGGAGGAATGCAAGTGACAGTGTCAGCCATCTCTGAGCACTTCGGCTCCCATTCGCAAACCAAAATGCCAGTTCTGAACGTGACCATGTCATCGATCGCCGGATTACTTTTTCCTGTTATCACACTATAGTCGCACGTTGGAGCGAAAAGATCTGGATATGTGCCATAAGCTTATGAGGAGGCTGTTGCTGGTTTCGGTACTAGGGTCCGTCTTGTGCTGTCTTTACGCCGTCGAACCAGGATCGACAGAGCCTTATTGTCCGAGTAAGTGCGATATAACCTTTAACATAGAATATCAAGCTTTTAATCCCATTAAAGCAGACAACTTGCGCGGGAACTAGCTGCTGTTCATCAGTGACCCCCGCCTGGAGGCGCTCCATCTACATTCCAGAGCCGCAGGGAGGCACACTCCGCATTCTCGTCGTTTTCAGATTACATTCCTCACAATGCACAATGAGATCACTCCCATATACCTGCTCAAGCTAATGGCCTTGTTCCTGACAATGGTAGAGGTGATCCCTTTCGAAAAGAGACGCCTGTACTAACTCTGTGGTACCAAAAAACGGTTTAGTAGAGTCAATCTTGATGTCTTCTCTTCGTCACCCCACAAGTATATGGTTAAGTAATAGTTCTGAACAGGCAAGATCGCCTTTTTCTTCATGACGCGCGTGAAATCACACACGTTACTATAGATCTAATAAGTGTGTCTGGAGAACATAAATGTGTCTGGGTCTCCGTAGCTATGGCTTCTCCGAGGTATCACGTCCATTGACAAGATGGCGCAACAGCAGCATGGAGGTCATCGCCATAACGCTGGGGAGGACTACCCTGACCTTACTCCTATACTTGCCATCCCAGTAACCGTGTTAGCGGCAGTCGTCGTTCTCCTTTGTCTTGGTCGTGCTTCTATGCAACTACTACGCCGACGTCGATTGCGAGCCTCACTCCATGATAATGTCCAAGAAAAGTATGCAAGACCAAATAAGGCCAGCGCGAAGCTGAAGCAGCATCTACTCTATGCGCCATTGTTCCATATTCGTCATAACAGAGAATTTCGGGTCTTTCACAATGTCCACATGGGAACTCTGCCATCCCGGATGATGACTATTTCGCTGTCTTCTTACATTACTCTCAATATCATCCTCCTTTTCGTCACAGTTGATTGGTCTGCCGGTTTGTACTTCACGATGGACAGGTGGAGATACGCAGCTGGACATATGGCAATTTTCAATACTTTGCCTTTGGTTTTGACTGCGGGGCGGAATAATCCGCTCATATCCCTCTTGGGGGTATCATTTGATACTTTCAATACTGTCCACCGATGGATTGGACGTATCGTATGCGTCGAGGCTCTTGTCCATATGACTGGTATTCTGGTAGCTGTTGCAGCTCGCGGTAAGTGGAGGCCTTCCCCAGAGTCCCTCCTGAAGCCACTGACCAGAATATAGAAGGATCTTCTGCGATCCTGAAAACCCTTGGACATGTACCCCTATTTATCTACGGACTTATCGTAAGCCATCCTAATACTTATCTTGAGTGCAATTAACCGAGTCACTAATATGTTTTGCAGGCCGTCGTTGCTTTCGTTGTGATATTATTCCAATCGATGTCGCCTTTGCGGCATTCATTTTATGAGTTCTTCTTACATTTTCATATCGCATTAGTTATCGTCGCGTTTGTGGCTCTGTGGTACCATCTGAGAGGTCTCCTGGCCGAGAACATTCTCTTCGGCGCCATGGGTCTCTGGGCCTTTGATGTCAGTATTTCTAGGATTCTACACGTCGTACAATGTGCTAACAATCTTTGCAGAGACTTGCCCGATTTGGTCTTCTGCTTTGGCGAAACTGTGGCAGGAGATGCACAAATGCCAGAATCGAGATATTGTCCAGCTGTGTAGCTCGAGTCGATGTCCAGATGGCGCGGCCATGGAATTTCAGGGCTGGCCAACATGTCTATATGTATATTCCTGCACTGGGGCTGTGGACCTCACATCCTTTCTCGGCTGCCTGGATCTCCACACATCAAGCATATTATCCAGAAAAGAACGCATCCAGTGACTCCATAAAGACGTTACTGGGGGCTCGCCAGGAGACGACAGTGTCCTTTCTGATCCAGAGACGTGACGGCTTTACGAACGCAATGGTCAAGGCGGCGGAAGCTTCCCCTGGAGGCAGAAGGAGAGTCAAGGCGCTAGTTGAGGGTCCATATGGTATGAGAAAATCAGTCACGCGAACTTAGCCTTCATGAAGTGCCCCTTTCTGACTCTAGATCTTATCCAGGTGCTGTCCATTCCTTCGCGTCCTACGGAACCGTCCTACTTATCGCTGGTGGTATCGGAATCACTCACCCTCTTTCTCACTTGCGTGAGCTTGTCCACGGCTTTTCGAACCGCACCGTGACGACCAGGAAGATCGTCCTGATCTGGGTTGTCAAGAAAGTCGGTAAGTCGTTGCACGCTTATCAATGTAAATTTCTACAGACATAAACTGATTATGAATAGATAATCTCTTCTGGATCCAGCCCTGGATGACCTCCATCCTGGGCCATCCTTCCGTCAAGGGCTCCACTATGTACAACCCACACTTGTATTTCCAATCTCCTACACTCTCGCTCTCCATCCATCTCTTCATCACCGGCCACGACCACAACACAGACGACTTCTACCCCACCATAGACAATCCATGGACCGGAATGGCCCCACCGACTGTGCCCTTGACCATCAGTCTCGGAAAGCCGCACTTTGGTCGAACTATTGAACGAGAAATGATGCAGCAGGTAGGCGCCATGGCAGTGAACGTCTGTGGTCCGGGCGGCATGGGCGATGATGTGAGGAAAGCCGTCCGTGACGTCCAAGGGAAGAAGACGGTGGATTTATTCGAGGAAGCGTTTTCCTGGTAATGTGGTTTGAGTATGATGGGTTAGGAGTTTTGTTGGCCGGCGTCTTGAGATGGGTCAATATGGTAAGCTTATGTATATGGGGACTGTATATTCGCGCTTAAGGTTGTAATTGCTGGTAGCAATCTGAATATAATACTAATAATGCTTCGAGTCATGGTCGATATTTATATGAGACAACTGGCGTATCGCCACTGCATTTGCTTGATTTTCTTTTTTTTTTAAAGGTCATACTATCTGTATAATAATAATTCCATAGCTTAGCACGTCCCAATACCCCATGTGAGGTATGGGGGCCTATTCTACTACTACTACTTGATACCCATAGGAGTACAGCAGCGCTGTGGAAGTTCGGCCCGTATGGCGTGACCAATTCATGGTTGGTATGTTTAGCTTTCAGGTCCCTGGCAATGAGATTCATCTCTAACACAGGTCAGCGACCAGAACGCATGTGAGAAGCCACATCTTTCGATTATCGGAACGAAATGCCACGTGGGGAATTATTAGTTGCATCCGCAAACAGGTCGATCCAGACCGATCGAGGCGCCTCTGTCCATCAATCCGATGATACCGCATGCTGAATTATGCATAAAGGATATTCGTCTAGCGTACTGGGATATATCTATCGGAAGTCTAGCCGCATTTCTCTAGTTCCAAGTGATTTTCATTCAAATAATTCATATCGCGTTTATTTATTCAATTGTCAATTCCATTGCAGCTTACATGCGCTATAGGTCCCGCAACGTTCTTTGATCGCGTGTACCTAGATTGCGGCCGAAAGGGACACCTCCGAAAATCGCCCCCATCGCACTCCGGGCCGCTAAGAATAGACGTCGTCCAACGAAGCGAAACTGTTCTTCTCAAGGGGCCATGATCTGACATGTCACGTAGGACAAGTTAAGAAGCAAGTTCTGCAGTTCCCATGCCAGCTTCCCCTCAGACTGGTGATTTATCTGGATGTTGGTTGTCGACCTAACTATCATTCTTTTCTTCCGCTGAGAACACCGGGCGAACCCCTCTTTTTCTGGGTGTTCCAATACCTACTTCCTGAGGCTAGACATACTCCTATATTTGGATCAGCCTTTCCCCCGCCACCCCACCTGAACTGTTTGGTCCTCTCCGATAATTACGCTCGGTATCTGGTCCGAACATGACACGGAAAATCCTCTGTCTCCACGGAAAGGGCACAAGTGGCGCTATATTCAAATCCCAAACGTGTAAGTTGCTTTGTCGAGGTGCTCAAACCTTGTCATAAAGCCTCAGAGAGGCGGGGATAATTCCGAGAAGTGCTTGTTGTTAATAAGTCGATTATGGCTGATATCTCACATAGCTTCCGTACGTAGTCTCCTCAAGGACCTCGACGTTGACTTCCATTTCATCGATGCGCCGCATCCTTCGACACCTGCCGCCGGTATCGATTTGTTCTACCCAGGGCCTTACTATTCATTCTGGGAAGGCGAAGATGCAGCCCATATTGCTCATACACTCGCCTGGATCGACAAGATCATCGCTGAGTCGGGCCCTTATGATGCAGTGATGGGATTCTCTCAGGGCTGCGCTGTCGGCGCCACCACGTTACTGCATCACCAGGCAGAATGTCCAACCTCTCCACCCCCGTTCAAATCGGCTATCTTCATCTGCGGTGGTGCGCCACTTACAGAGCTCGAGCGACTAGGCTACAGCATCTCACTGGACGCATGGGAACGCGATTTTGCATCGCGAAAGGCCCTTGCAGAGCAAGCCGACGCGAGCGCTATCCTCAGCAAAGGCTCGGCGCGCTGGAGTGCTGGCCCGGACAGCGCTTCCCGACCGAGCTTCGATGAGCTAACTCAGGAAATCAGCGGGCCATATCAGATTCAGGTCCCCACGGCGCATGTATACGGCGCGAAGGACCCAAGATATTTCGCCGGTGTGCAGTTGGCTGGACTGGGCGAACCTAGTAAGAGGAGGGTATTCGATCATGGAGGTGGACATGAGATTCCTAGAACAGATGTCGTCAGCAGGACAATTGCGGATATGGTGAGATGGGCATTAAATGAAGGAGGGAAGTATTAAGTAATGCGGATATAGATTTCATGATATGATCCATGCGACGCATGTTGTTATACGTTCGCTAGATGACCTCACATAGCACATATTTATCGTATACAAAGAATAGAATTCAGAACATCAGTGAAGATACGACTTCCCGCCGCAACTGAAGATTAATCAGCATAGCCATCACATATTAGTTCTCTCCATCGTCGATTCCTTATAATCCACCTTTGATCTTTTCTGTCCCGCATCTATCGTCGGATCAACGGATTCTCTAACAAGTTCTCTTCCTTCCAAGGCCTCTGTAGTCGCTTCCTCAATACCATCGCCCCGTTTCAAGACATCCAAATCCGGCATGTCTGAATGTTTAACGCCATCAATCACCTGATCTATTTCTTCCAGTGTTTTACCTTTAGTCTCGATCCAGAAGAATATTACGAAGAGAAGTTCTAGCACATCCCATGCACCGTTTATCACGTAAATCTTCCAACCAATTTGGTCCAGGGCAATTGGGAAGGCGAACGTCACGAGGAGGCTATTGTTGAATATTCATTAGGATATCTTGGTTATAGAATTTTTTTTTTTTTTTTTTT
>JAPVCB010000026.1:1701083-1770906 GCA_029606185.1 Paecilomyces formosus
TAGATTCCCATCCCGTTTGCACGAATCGAATAGTTCAGCACCTCTGGTGGATACATTACAGTCAAGGGCGTCCAGCCGAAACTATATGAGCCTTGGAAGAGAAAGATGGACGCCACAGTGCCGTAGATTCCTGACAAGTTCGTTGACGAACCGTATACTTTTGTCAAGGCGCCAATTATGAAAATGAATATCGTAACGAAAATGGTACTGCTGATAGCGAGGAAGCGACGGCCTAGCCTTTCAGCGAATAAGGAGCCGATGATGCTTGTAACTAGACAGAAACAATTTAGAATAATGTTGATTTCGAGCTGTGTCGTAGAGTTCGTCACTCCTGCGTGGTCCAGCATGTCACCGAGGTAGAATGAGATGATATTATTTCCTATTTCATTTGTTAATGTCCGGTCGTAATTGCTACTATACATCGAGAGAGACCTACCTGAAAGCATAGAAAAAACCGCAACTGACGTTGAAAGGAGCAGTCTCTTCCTGCTAGATTTTGACTTGACAGTTTGTAGCATACTGAGCTTTTCGCCATGATTCTTTTCCCATTCGATTGTGTCCGTGATCTCCTTCAGTTCCACCAGGACAGCGGTATCGCAGAGGTTACCATTCGAATGCGTCGCAGCGAGGGCTTCCCGCGCTTCTTGATGACGGTCCTGATAAACGAGCCAGCGTGGCGATTCAGGAATAAATGGCAGGATAGCAATACATATGACACTAAATAGGGCTTGGAGGATAGAAGGGATTCGCCAGGCCCATGTCGATTCGATTTTGGCCGTACCGTATGTAATTCCAGCCGCAAGGAGGGCTCCTGGTCGATGATTATCATAATGAGAACTAATACTGCAGGCGATAAGGTCTTTCTGTACATACCAACATACCAGAAATCGAAGAACAGCCCCAGAGTGAAAGCACGCCATTCATACGGTACTGTTTCGGCAAGATATGTCGGCGCCGCAGCTGCTGAGATACCTGTTCCGAAGCCAATAACGCATCGAGCGACAATAAACATGGCGATATTTGCTGCGGCCGATTGAAGAACAATTCCAATTATGGCGATAACAGCAGCAACAAGTAGTGTGGAACGTCTTCCGATACGGTCGCACAGAATCCCGTTGACTGTTCCGGCTAATGCATTGCCAACCATAACGATGGACGTATTCAGAGCTGTTGTGACGCTAGTAAGGTGGAAGTAGTCGGTATATGACGGGAGAATATTCAGGCCGTTCCTGTGACAGTCAGAGGTGGATCCGAGACAGAATTATGGTATTGTAGGTACATCATCGAACCATCGTAGCCATATGTCTGCATAACCGTTAGATATTGCGTGGTTTCTCTTGCTGTCACCCGAGGAGGGGGGTTATACTGTGGATTGCACCATACAAGCGCCTATAAGGAGCGCAACTAGTAGTTTCGAGGAACGAGGCACCAGCCGCGATATGTGTCTTGTATCTTCATTTGCCATTTCTGATAGATGCTCATGTAGAATCAAAGGCTGCTTGTAAAGAGTCTCTTTTATTGAAATCTCTTATGAATATAAATACTTTCTTTGGGTTCTACAAAGGATACATGCTACCTGAAATATAGATAGTAGAAGATAAGTGCAATCAATCCCATATCTTCGAACGATGGTACTGGAGGTAATCTATTAGAGTTCAGGAGTTCTACACTGAGTGATAAGATATATTCTGATAATGACCGAAGACAACTGTGTGGTCGGCGGGCCCGCTTTAATCAGATTAGACTATCTGAGCTAACTTAAACTATGCAATCATCTAATATTAAAGTTATGTCGGATATTCCGCTTAGTGATAAGACATGTTAATCCCTGTCGTGTGGATTTTCAGATCGGCGTGGATATAGCCGAAGATAAGCCGGTCTACTTTGGATCCGCGGGGTAACAGATCACGAAGAAGCGTAGGAGTAGAGATTAAGAACTCATTTAGACAAGAGATAAATATGCGACATCTTCCTTTCGAGGACAACAGGGCGTGTCCTACATTCTTCTCTATGTCATCTTGAAGGCACGGTAACGCTGGATGATACCGCGTATAGACCAATATGCCTGCACTTGCTGAATGGCCCGATTGGCCTGAATTTATCACATCAGATGTTTCATCGGCCGAGGAGGAAGAATTCAAGGAATATAAAAGGCAGATAATAAAGGAATATGGAGAAGAAAGCATCCGCAAGGCATGGCTCAAGACCTGTGAGGATCTCAAAGCAGTCACATCTGAATTGTCCGAGAGAGGTTCATCAGTCATTCCGGAACTCGAGTTCAACGAAGTCCAGAACTTGAGCGAAGAAAAGGTTAAAAAGCTCAAGGAAATCGGTTGCTTCGTTATCCGTGGTGTAATACCCACCGCAGAGACCGCGGCGCAGTTTGAGAATCTGAAGCAATATGTCTCCGAGAATAGGGATTCATTACACGGTGTGTGAGATATGATCCGATTCATGGCTACACGGACAGAACTGATACAAGAATAGCCTGGCCTTCCAATAATCCATCGGTATATCGACTATTCTGGTCACCCACGCAACAAGCATTGCGAGCACATCCAAACCAGTTACTCGTTCAGCGCATCCTCAATGAATTCTGGCATGATGCAACACAGACCACATCTCCAGATCCGCTAACCTATGCGGATGCTGTGCGAATTCGCCCTCCCGGAAAGCCTTTCTACGGACTCGGACCGCATATCGACGCGGGAAGTCTTTGCCGCTGGGCAGATGCCGGATATCGAAAGGTCTACGACTCAATATTCTCGGGCTTTCCGGAGGAATTTGACCCTTATAACCTTGGGACCAGAAAGAATGCTGACCAGGCAGCCTTTGAAGGATCTGCACACTCTACCGTTTTCAGATCTTTCCAGGGATGGACTGCGTTGACAGGAACCAGGCCCACGGAAGGCAGTCTCTTGCTATATCCATATGTAGGCACTGTGATAGCCTATGTGCTCCTTCGTCCATTTTTCGTGCCTCCTCAAGAAGAAATTATGGATGCATCTAAATGGACATTGAACCCGGACAACGGATGGTTTCCAGGGACGCATAAAGAGGACAGTCAATATCTCAGTCGGGGGTCACATCCTCATCTCCGCCTCGAAGAATGCCTTGTTCACATCCCAGAAATGAATCCCGGAGACACAGTTTGGTGGCATTGCGATGTAAGTGCGAACATCTTCCGCGTTATATTGGATCTTTTGAGCTAACGGTAGCATTCACAAGATGTGCCATGCAGTCGAAGTTGAACACTCCGGCAAGCACGATGCCAGTGTGGCATACATTGCAGCAACCCCAACAACGCCTGTCAATATTCGGTATATAAAATCTCAGTTGGAAAGATTCCTTGCAGGCATGCCTCCAGGAGACTTCCCTGGTGGAATCGATGAAACCAAGTTGAAAGGGTACCTAGGGGAGAGGGGAATTCCGAATGGTAATACTGGACGGGATGCGATGGGATTTCACCTGCTGGAATTAGCTTAAGCTCCGACTGCTGCCTGATACGATACTTTCCAAATAACTGGATAACTCTGTGATCACGAACGATATATTGTAAATCTTGAACTGATATAGGCCACTATACTTCTTGAACCGGGTATAGATTTCCGATAATACTTTGCCCTTATCCGTTTGTCCCACTGTTCGGTTACATGAAGACGCCATTCGCTAGTAACAAACATCTTCTGGAAGTATGAATATTTGTATACTGTGCACTGGATGACGATTTGGCTGGCGGAGCGATGATCTTTGGTCATTTCAGGATAGAAAGCTCCATTAGCGGTGTTCAGACCTCATATGGCGGCTCAATGTGGATACCAGGACTCGATTTTCAGTTTATTCCGTGTATCCATATTATACTTCCCATTCCGTATTAATAATTGCAAAGGAGCGGAAAAAGATAGTGTTGAATACAGTCTACGTCACAGGAAAATAAGGCATTACTTTTTGTCGTATGCAAGTAACTACCCTCCATTTAGAAAGTATAGTAGACTCTATATTGAACCTAGAATATATTGGTGTTAGGCGTACATGCACCTCCTGCTCCATTTGCAGGGAAAGTGTTGGCGAGTGCGAACTCTGACATTTCCAGTTAATAACCAGGAATATCTCAGAATATTAATTACACAAACAGTATGTTAGCGGGATTCGGCAAACTAGCTGGGTGACAAGACATGGTCTCACCGCATGACGCTATCCCGGATGCGAGCACGTCATAAAGGAATCTGCCAAAGATGGTCGATATTAGCTGTTGACTACATAGACAGTCTTTATATAGACCAATTGGGTTGGAAAATCAGAAAGGTGTCATTTTCAACGGTAATCGCGCTTTTAACGGAACCATTGTCTATAGATACGGAATGATTCAGGCTATTTGACTAAATCTACAATCGTCGAATACCAACACTGAATTCTAACAACATCAAGCTTTTATCTTCTTGCTGCGAATCAAATCCAGTTTGATTTGGCGACGGGCTTCATAAGCATCTAAAATAGATTGCGTAGTTGCTACAATAATCGCGACATGCGAATGCATGCTTGTCGTTTGTATTCCCCGCCGGTTATAACGGCATGATTATACTTGGCATTCTAGACGCCATACTGTCACGTAATTAGGTGAGATGTTGGAGTAGCGGGGTATATTCATAGTAAACCAGCACTATATGAGGGCTACTTGTGTCTGCTTAGGTAGTTCTCCAGCGGCACTCCAAGCCTCAAAGCAAACTTGATCTCCGAACCTCCATATTCACAAAGACGCAAATGGCGCCCTCTATCGCAGATCTCCCTGAAAAGACCGAGGTGGCACCGGTCACAGTACCCGTCAAATCGGTCGCGGAGGCTACTGGGAAGAAGCCCAAGGTCAGGAGAGTTATTGAGGAGGAAGGTGGCCAGACAACTGCGAGCGTAAGCATTTGTTCAGACCGGAGTCCAAGAAATACAGTTGTCTAACAATAACAGTACCCCAACTATCTCCCGGTTTGGGACCATGGAGAGAAATACCCTCCACTAGAGCCGTTTGTCCATGTTGATCATGGCAAGGACGCTGACCCTTCCTTCAAAGACCTGCTTCCCGAGGGATCTAAGATCCAGAAGTTGGCTCCGACTATCGGCTCCGAAGTTAGGGGTGTTCAGTTGAGCAAGCTCTCTAAAGCTGGCAAGGACCAACTGGCCCTTCTTGTTGCCCAGCGTAGAGTTGTTGTTTTCCATGACCAGGATCTGGCCGACCTGTCAATCCAAGAAGCACTGGACTTCGGCGGCTACTTCGGTCGTCATCATATCCACCCGACAAGCGGCTCTCCAGAAGGATACCCAGAGATCCATCTGGTACATCGTTATGGCGACAAGAGTGAGATTGATGCCTTCTTCGCTGATCGCAACAGCAGTGTTGGATGGCACTCGGATGTCACATATGAGCAGCAGCCGCCTGGCACGACATTTTTGTACATCCTTGACACTCCAGAAGTTGGTGGTGATACAGCCTTCGTTGACCAGGTTGAGGCGTACAACCGCTTATCACCGGCAATTAAAGAGAGGCTTCATGGCCTCAAAGCAGTTCATTCCGGTTTTGAACAAGCAGAGTTTAGCAAGAAGCGCGGCGGTGTTGTCCGACGAGAGCCAATAAAGACCGAGCACCCATTGGTCCGAACGCATCCAGTCACTGGAGAAAAGGCACTCTTTGTGAACGGTGGCTGTAAGAATAAGCATCCAATTGGAACTATTCTCATGCAGAGTTACGATAGCTAACGAAGATTTAGTCACTCGTAGCATTGTAGGCCTAAAGAAAGAGGAAAGCGATTCGCTATTAGGCTTCCTCTTGAACCATGTCGGACGTGGTATCGATTATCAAGTCCGTGTCAGGTGGGCTCCTAAGACAGTTGTTGTATGGGATGTAAGTTCAAAACATCATTACAAAACGTTCGTCAGTATCATTTCGATATAGGGGGAGCTGACACTTCATCCAGAACCGCATCACCGCCCATTCAGCAATCGTTGACTGGAAGACTGGCGAACGTCGCCATTTGGCCCGTATCACACCACAGGCCGAGCGCCCTTATGAGACCCCGTATGTACCGGAGCAAGTAGCTCAGGCCTAGACTATACATAAGCTCGAGGGTCCTTGCTTCATATAGTGCTAGCATGAATATATCGACGTACATATCGAACAAAAAGGCACCTCCCCAATAGATAGTCTTCAGTTTGTAGAGTCACGCTGTAGACGTAAAGGCTTCACATATATGTATAATGAGTAGTAATGAATCAGATTTATCTATATAGAATCATAGAGCACGTTAATCTCCCGGGTAGTAAGCCATACTGAGCCATAGTCACTCAGGAACGCACGTCTTCTCGCATCTCGACCGTCGCCTTCTCCATATCTCCCTCGACAAACACATTGCTTTCATCTGCAGCAAGACGCTTTCCATGACGCCCAATCTGGTGCCAAGGTAGATCAAACAGTGTATCCATAGACTCAAGGCTGCGTCCGGCAGTCTCAGGTACAAAGAACCATACCCAGGCAAGACCAATGGCGGAAACAACGGTACAGAAAACGAAAAAGCCATAATTAGTCATTGCCAACAACATACTTGGAACGGCCTTTGTGTTCGCAAACTGGTTAACAAAGTGGAAGCACATGGCGATGGAGGATCCCAGTGCACGGAGCCGGATAGGAAAGATCTCCGCGCCCACTAGATACTGGAAGCTGTTCCAGCCCATTGTCCATCCTAAGCCGGAGATATAAATCGCTGCGATGGCACCGACACCTGCACGTTTGGCAGAGCCAGTGATTTCGGAAGCCTTGCTCTCGTCTGTTGACTGTGGCACCATCGCAAGATAGATGGCTATATAGAGGGAAGTGAGTACTTGCAGCGTTATTCCAGCGTAAAGCGAGCGTCGACGGCCTATAAAGTCGATGAGGAAGAAGGCACACAGATATGCAGACACGAATTTGACTATTCCTAATATGCATGTCGCAAATAGTTTCTCACTCTGCCCAGTCTTCCCCAGTGCTGCAAAGAACTCAGTGGCGTAGATGGTGATGGCGGACGCTCCGGACCATTGGCCAAGCAACTGCGCGCCAATGCACAGCATGAAGCGGTATAAATTTGATGGGATAAGAATGAGTTCCTTGAACTTTCCCCAGAGAGATGATCCTCTCTGACTTTCCTGTTCGCGGTCCAGCTGATCTCTCACATCAAGGATTTCTCTCTGGATGAAGGGATGTTCTGGGGACAGTTTGCGCAACTTGCAGAGGGTCGTAAGGGCCTTTTCATGTTGGCCTTTCATGATCAGATAGCGTGGCGTTTCTGGCACTAGCCAAGAAGCGATGAATATAACTCTGGTCCGATTATGAATGTCAGTACCGTTCCTTCAATGTTGTTACAAACGAAATGATCATATTCTGCTTACCCTGCAAACATGATATGGACAGATTGGGGTAGCACCCATTGAGTCCGCGATGACCCTGAGATGTGTATAGAGCAACCCCAATTTGCAAAATAAGCGATCATAACGCCGAGATATACGGCACCCGCAAATATGTTTGTCAACATCCCACGGATGGCCTTAGGTGCCACTTCGACCAGATACGTAGGGCCGATAACTGTTGTCATCCCAATTCCCAGACCCGCAATGAAGCGACCAGCAATAATCTGGCCAATGCTGCCAAAGCTGGTAATCACTATTATGAAACCGACGATCCAGAGAATCGTCAAAGCCTGCAGAGACCGTACACGACCAATTCTGTCCGCGACGAGGAAAGCAAGGAGGGCCCCGACGATCGATCCTAATTGAACCATGCTGGTTATATTAGACTCCCGGTTTGCGACTTCATCAGCCGTTCCCTCCTCTAATGGAAATTCATTCTTGAAGCTTTCTAAGGTGATCATTCCTCCCACTAGACCCTCGTCAAAACCTCTACTAGCACCAAGAATACCTTAAAAAGTTAGAAATGGTTTATACCCTGTGATGAATGCATAAGAATGACATACCGAACACAGCGACTGACGAGAACAAGCGCCAATTCAGCACCTCCTTTGGCGTATCCGCCAGTGCCTCTTTATATCTGAACATGGCTATCGTGCTGCCCGTCTGCTGCTTCCCAGTTAAAAAGGATGCTGGTACTCAACTGGCAGCAATAGGATAGAGCTGATGAAGTATAGAAAAAACTTCTCAGAAATGCAGCAGATGGCGGACTAAATAAACATCTGATCAGATATCCGAACTCTGCTACAATGTACCCCGCATTCTATCTTAGAGATTGCATCTGTCATGATGGTAACATCGTTGTGGGCCAGTGCGATGCATCCTTGTCGAATTCTGATAGAGGATTGGATTCTGGCTGCTTCGGGATGGCAATGCACGAGGGCACCCGGCTCTTTTTCGCACGCCGCTTAATACCTGAAATAATAGGAATCACTTCCATTGGTGACAGTTATCCCCATGGGGAAGAACTTGGTGGGTCAAATGCACAGAATTCGACCTACACCGTCTTCGGCATCGTCGAGAAGAGCTCTATCTTAATTCCCGCAGACCGGAACCTGGCCGAGCTGGCGTATGGCGTTTAGCATGTGGGCCTTCATACGGAGATTTCCCGCTGGCAACAACAACAAAGCCATTCTAGTTGAGATTAGGTCGCGTGGGAGAAGGCTTCCTGGGTCGACTATGCCATGCTATGTTGCCATAACCCTTCATAGGCCGTGTTAATATCTATTAAATAGTTATTCAACGTCGATGTGTTGTGAAATATTATGAAGACATTTCCGGTAATGGGCATCATATTGAAACATGTAAACGAATGTAAGTCACAATCTCAGAGATCTCACACGACCTCAACAAGCACACCCTGCATCGGGGTTCTCCGACCCGATCATCCAACAAGGCCCAATCATCCATTCTACGGTTTAACTTCGTGGGCAGCGGAGAAGTCCCGAGCAGGTTTAAAGTGCATATCCAGTCTCAAGGCTTGGCTCGACCCCGCGATCTTGTCCTTGGCGAGTTCTTGGCAGCGGAGAAGGACCCTATACCATTTCCTTTTTGGGACATCGCGTGCACGTCCCTGTGTCTTTGGTCTCTTGGCAGACGGCTTAGCTCTGTGGAAAAAGTACATGTGGAAAACGTACACGATGCCAATGGGATAAGATGCTCTGGAAGAGTCAATTCGGAAATCGGCTAATTAAACATGCTGTCCAGTCACTTCTGATCTTCTATAATCACTTATAATCAGGCAGTGAGGCCTCTTCTTTATCGATATCTAGACATCTAAATGAGAAGAATGAACGTAAAGATCTACCACATCTAACAATGGTTTAAGTTGCTGTGCGGTTAACTATCACGTCTTACCTTGTCAAGCTAGAGAAATACAACTGCAGACTAAAAGAGCAATGCAGTTTGATTGCAACTGGGTTTCCGGAAGATAGAATCCGCGATTCAGTGGAAATGATTATCCGGGCATCTTTGTCATCGTAGGACATTGTGGCAATTTCAGTCAATGAGAAGCGACGTCGATAAGCATATTGCTTCGCGCTATCGCCGCCGACTCACTTCCGGTTTGACCTAATGAGCAGAGTCCCCTTACTCGAAGCTAGAGATAGCAGATTCATGCGGACTGTTTTAGTCGTTTTAACAATGAAAGAAACGTCTCGTAACAGTCACAATAGTCCACATAAGAAAGGCCTCGAACCTTGAAGCTCAGAAAGAGCCATCTCCGCATACGAGTATGTCATAGATCACTAACAAAGTCCAAGCGATCTTAGGTTTTTTTTTTTTTGTTCCTACAGACTTTTCCATGCTGCCCCTTATGTACATCGTATCAACGCCCAGGTTCCTCATTCCGCAACCTCAACAATCAACTTCGTGCAACTCACGCCGGAAATAAGTTTGTCCAATCCAGTATTGATAAATTCCAACCCCTTTCCCACGACGGTAGGTCCCGGACTGGGCCTGATCGTCCCTTTGGCCAGGTTCTCTCTCAGCCATGTTGCAATCCAGTAACGGAACTGCTCCAGCCTCTCTCCTTCTGTCGCTGACGGGATCACAAGCATCGTCTCTACTCCATTCAAAACCTCCACATGAGAA
The DNA here is from genome assembly GCA_029606185.1 of Paecilomyces formosus. Taxonomy (NCBI): domain Eukaryota; kingdom Fungi; phylum Ascomycota; class Eurotiomycetes; order Eurotiales; family Thermoascaceae; genus Paecilomyces; species Paecilomyces formosus. The sequence continues at coordinate 1,711,161 of JAPVCB010000026.1, forward strand.
GGAATCACTGGTGCTGAAGCGATCTTCGCCGTCCGCATCTTCTTCCCTTCTTGATTTCCTGAGAGGAACGCCTTAAGCACAGCCTGACATTGCGTCAGCTGCCCGACGGCAAGAAAACAATGTCGAATCAGAAGCCCGTCCTTCTCGGCTGCCGAAACAATTGCATCTACAACTTCTGGATCTCTGTAGTCGAAAACGCGATCTGCACCTAGTGAACTCACATAACTCTTATTTGCCGACCCGGTCGTGGCATACACAGCTGCGAAAGAAGAGTTGGGATCATCTCGGAGCAGCCGACCTGTTTGCACGCCCATTGTTCCCACGCTAGAGGAGGCACCCCATATAAGGAGTGCTTCTCTTTTGATTATATTGTTTTCTTGTGTCTCTCCATGGGCCTGGGAACCCGTGGAGCCAACAAATATTGGATCAGACGCAGTGACTTCTCCGATACGAGGGATCCCCATGATATCCCAGGCATTAAGTGGCACCTCGACGGCAACGGGCAAGGTTGCTGCATGATTCCAAGATATGGTATCGTCTGGAAGGGGCACAGCATGCTGCCAGGGCACGAGACATCGCTCCTGAAATGCACCGTAGTCTTGATCGCAGGACTTCCAGACAGAGGCGGCGTAGGCGGCAACACGAGTAATACCCGGGCGGAAGCAGGGAGTTGAATCATTGTCTGTTGCGCATGTAGGCACGTTATCACCGACATCAAGGACTAGTCCCGACATGTCGAAACCAACAACTGTGGGGTACGTTGATATGAATAGCCCCTGATCACGCATGCAGACGTCTGCCGGGTTCAGGGCTATAGATTTGACAGCGATGAGAAGCTCACCTGGGCCTGGCTTCGGAGTGAGGCGAGTTTGAAGCTCAAAGGGTTTGCCTTTGGCCAGGGAGACAGCGGCGAGGTGGGTTGCCATTCGGAAGCTTTGTGTGAGTATAGGTAGAGCTTTGCGAGGTCAGGGATACTGTGTGAACAGAGACTGATATCGAAGTCAAGGCTCCCTTGTCCTCATGTCATCAGAATTATTTCCTGTTCCTAAGAGGGGAGTGGACGCATTCTTATACAACTCAGCTATCAGTTTAAACCACCTAAATCACTCTTTGATGTGATGTTTTTTATAGATGGCTTGAGCATCAGAACTCACAACCAATCAGAGACCTCCGCATCCGAAAAATGGTTAGCGTGAAGTTTCTCTTTCCGAAAGCAAGTTAGTGTATAGCTTCTTGTGACGATGTGGAACTCCTTGGACACTCTTGGCGATTGTTGAACCTATCTTCAGCTGAGGAAAATAACTCATGGGGGGTTAAACAAAGTGATATAGAATTGAGCAAATCTCACCGCATCGAGTCGTTTAAGAGAAGCGATGGAGCCTCAGACTCGGCAGAGATCCAGGTTTGGCTGCCGAAACTGCAAGCTCAGAAAACTCAAGGTAGGTAACCCTCGACTTTCCTAGACCTCTGCCTAGCTGAATTTATTCCCTTTGCTCTTTAGTGTGATGAAGGCAAACCATGTTGCAAAAGATGTACTTTATTCGGCGTATTATGCAACTTCGTGGGCAATATTCCCGATCTACAACCCATCACCGCTGACACACAGAAATCATTGGTGGTTGGAGGAGCGATAAAGCTTCATCCCCCTGTCTCCAGTGCTGTCTGGTCGTCTGATGAGTCTGCATTCTATCAGTTGAACGCAAAGTGCCAAGATTTCGTCACCCGTTATCTCAGACGAAGCCTCGCTGTCCCGGATGACCCTAATATGATAGACGTCAATCGCAAGCTGTTGAGACTAGCCTTCTCCGTAAGTACTATCATCTCCATGCTGTTACAGCCAGAAAGAGTCGAAGCGGGATCATACACATGCGCCTGACTTCAGCTAACAAATAGCTTGCAGTATCCCTGTTTAATGCATGCCTCACTAGCTGTAGCGTTTGCATATGATCGCCATCTGAATAGCTCTTTGGGTTGCCGTCGCAGTTTTGAAGAGTGCTATCACTGGTCTCAAAGCACAGCGCTCTTCAACAGGCGGCTAAAGAGACCAATTGAAGAAAAAGATAAGGATCCCATCTGGGGTACTGCGGCCGCCCTGGCTATATTGAGTTTCTCGTCGCCTGATGCATGCGTGCCAGAAGACTCGTGGCCTTTAAAGCCCTCTAGATACCTCGATTTGGACTGGTTACATATGACCAGGGGTAAAATGTCACTATGGCACATAGTGAACCCACTGCGACCGGACAGTCTCTTCCGCGTCATGGCGGCAACATTTGCTGATATGGATTCACCCTTGCCAGATAGGGACATAGAAGGTATACCTAGGGACTTGGTAGCCCTGTGTGGTCTGGAAGATTCGTCCACCAGGGCAAACAACCCGTACTTTTGTGCTGCCCATTCGATATCCCAGATTCTGGGCCTCCCGGATAGCGAGGTCACAACAGGTCAGACTCAACTGTTCACGCTCAGTATTCATCGCTCTTTCGAAGACTTGCTCTGCAAAAGGGACCCTGTGGCACTTTTGTTGCTGTATCTCTGGTACTGCAAAGCAAGTCGCAGTGTATGGTGGATAGAACTTCGAGCGAGAGTGGAATGCCCTTCTATTTGCTCGTACCTACAGCTGTATCACAAAGAGAATATTGTGCTACAGGAGTTCCTACCAGGAGGTACGCTCGCCGGAGGATGGAATTAACCCAAATTTTGAATCCTCAAACTCTCCTCTTTCAATAAAGGGGACTGGCTATGCGACATGTATTGATCACTGTAATGTGGACAGCATTTGCGCTGGTCCTCGGTAATTGTGTTATTCCATACAAGAATACTGGCCGAAACCAACACGGTCGCGGAAATGGAGGATTATGTAGATCGGAGAAGATCCGGCGGATCCACAGATTGACTCCCGCGATATGCAACCTTCTATTAAGGAAGTTAGTGCTTCTGACCAATCGCTGTTTTCGCCAGCTGCCTTCTGCACATGGCCAACTGTCGTGCAGTTACTCATCTGTAGTTCCGATGCTGCATAAATTGACCCATAGGGTACTCCACGAAACTGCATCATGCCACGTAAGATCTGTTTCCCGCGGGGTAGTCTCGGTAGTTTCCCGATTAGTATGACAATGAACACATTATATCCGCCGATGTTGTTTTTCCTTGAGTTTTGTCTTCTTCGCTATATTCAAGAAATAAGTATAGAGACAGTTTTGAGCACTGGGTCCGAAGAATAACGACTCAACTGCTTTTTGCATTTGGGGCTTTTACTTTTCTGGGTTACGCAAACTCTATCTCAACTATAGCCGTCATGCCTACTCGCTCACTTCTCGAAAGGCTGGAGAGTTTGTGCAATGTTGATGTCGATGATGTCAACCTGGATGTTATCAAATCTCTTCCTTTTACCGCTCACAATCGTATGCTTTAGTCTACTCTCCAGTGAAGAATTCACGGAGCATACTAGTTGACACGATCAGAAACTTCCAACCAGTTCATTATCGCCGACGAATTACTAAAGCCGGAGCACGAGGAGTTTCTAGACGATATAGTCCAGAAATACGGCAAGGAAGGATGGGAAAGAGTCTCCAACGTGGCGGTTCGTATTGCATTCACAGCACAATAGACACCTTTCTTTCCTGTGACTAATTGCTCGCTTCCTCTCAGAGCACTCGTCTCTGCGCTAGAAACGTCCCGTATCTTTCTGGTCGAGTCCTGCTACAGTCATCTCCCCGACACGTAAACGACCCGGAAGCTATAATTGAAAATTGTCACGCGATTGCACAGGCGTTCGAGGAAGCAGGCGTACCCAGAGATCGATTTGCAATCAAGATTCCTTTCTCGGGTGCTGGCGCGTATGCTTCTCGTCAGCTCAATGCAGAGGGCATCCGCACATTAGCTACGGCAGTCTTCTCCCTAGAGCAGGCAATAGCAGCAAGTCAAGCCAACTGCCTCTTCATCAGCCCGTACTATAACGGTAAGACATCTTCCCGCAAACGTCAGTGCCTGACTAAATGACATAGAAATTGCGGCACATCTTGATCCCTCTTTGAGGCCCGATGTTCAAGATCCAGCACTTGAGGTAGGGGTTCATGTATTCATAAAGAATGCTGGTGTCCCTCTCAAAAGTACTAATTAGGCCTAATAGCATCCCATGTCTGCGCGTATCATCCATATACTCGAAATTTATGCACGGGCCTATAAGGATACAGGCAAGGAGCAGCCGATCATGGTTATTGCAAGGTAAGCCAGCAACAGAATGACTACATCAAAACAAATAACAAACTGTGCTAACACAATCAGCCACTTTAACAACGCTGAAATTCTAGCTATGGCTGAGATAGGATGCCAACACATTACTATTCGATCGCACAATCTCAAAGAGCTTATGGAAACACCCGATGTTCTCCCTCCCGTGGCGGCAACGAAGCCCAAGCATCCATACGCAGAGCTCGCAACCCCGGAACGTCTCAAAGTCTTGTCTACGCTAGATCCCCTGTCTGACTCGAACTGGGATGGAAATAGAGCTTCAATGGAGACTGACTACATGTCTGATGGCGGTGCTAAGCTCGATCAGTACATCAAACAGGATGCTCTGGTTAGCAAGAGACTTCAAGATGCTATTGATTTGTTCCTGGATGCCGAAAACAAGATCAAGGTAGCTATTGAAAAGATTTCAGAGAAAGGGCTCAATTAGACAAGGATGGATTGCTAGATGACAGCAAGGGAAATATCGGCCTATATAATTTGATATTATAGACTGTCAAGGAACTTTTTTAGCTTTGTATGTTTTCTTTCGTTCTGGACGGCTATGCAAGATGACCACAATTCGTAGACCCATTTTCTTACTGCAAGAGTATGGTATATGGTATTTGTAATCCTAGCCTACTTGATAAACGGCTAGCTATCTCTATTCTTCTTCAGTATTCATATCCACATAACTTCAGCTCTTCTCACAAACTCTTCTCAATCTTCGCTACATCGGCCATAATCTCCCTAACAACCTTCTTGGCCGCCTCGGGCGCTTCCTCATACGGCGTCCTTGGTTTCAATTTCTCCTCTGCACCCTCAATCCCAGCCTCCTTGGCCGAAAAAATTGCAACCGCATACTTTGTCGACGCAATCCCACTTTTACATGGACTTTCAGCCAGGGCCGCTTTCCGATGAAGCTCTAGCGCCTCTGCCGTCTTGCCCTGTTTGTACAGCGAGTAGATATGCGAGATAGTTTTGGGAAATACATTCGCGAACGCAGCGATGCAGCCCGCAGAGCCGACGGAGAGGCCTCCTAGGAGGAAATCGGATTGGCCGCCGAAAATAGAGAATTGCTCAGGTGAGAATGTCCCTGATAGACGGGTGATTTTGCCCACGGAGGCGCAGGTGAGTTTTACGCCGACGACGTTGGAGATGCCGGAGGTGTTGGTAGATGCGGAGTCGCGTACTATGGATGTAATTGTTTCCGAGTCGATGTCTACGCCGTTCGTCACACCGGGGAAGTTGTAGATCACCACGGGGAGATCAGCTTTGGCGGCGACGTCGGCGAAGAATCGCTTGATAACGGGGACGGTGGTGGCTTTGCCAAAGTATGCTGGGGGAAGGACGAGGAGATAATCGGCCCCAGCGTCCTTTGCGTCTGCTGCCAGTTCGAGCGTCTGTTTGCTCGAGTGTGCGCCTACGCCAGCCATGATGGGATAGTTGGGACCGACGGCCTCGCGCGCTGTCGCGATCAGCTGGCGACGCTCTTCGCGGGTAAGGAGGAATGCTTCGGCATTGGTGCCCAGGATGACCAGGCCGGTCAGGCCGGAACGAGAGAGGTAGGTATAGTATTGCTTTTGAGAGACCAGGTCGAGAGAATCGGTATTGTGGTCGAAGAAAGTGACTGAGGGGCACCAGACGCCCGCCGGTGGAACGTGGGGTTGCGGGGATCGTGAGATAGAGCCCATGGTGGTGAGGATGGAAGAGGTCTTTCTGGGAACGAAATGAAAGACTGTGGGCAATTCGACAGAAGAGTAACTAAACAATATCTACAAGGAAGAAACCTATATTATACAAGCTCTATGACTACAATCCCCGCAGCGAACATGTTTGGGAAAAGAATCCGAATCCGAGATGGCGTATTAACTGAGTCGGAGATGCACCGACAGAGCCGATCTTATCAGTCTTCATCGGCAATCGACATAAGAGGCCCGAGTTATGTGATCAAATAGCCTGATGGTTCATCCGAATAGGCAAAAATCACTACTACGCATGAGCTTTATTGTTTCTCTGAATTAATATATTTAATTGTTTGATCTGAGGTATATCATTACGCAAAATACTTTTTTTATCGTTCATCACCATCTGCACGATGGTCAGTCATTGAATCAATTGTCAGTCACCTAAGAAGACTCACGAGAAATTCTCTGTATGTAGCCAGACCCGGCTGGCTGTATTGGGTCGATCAGCGATGATGGCAACCTGTGCCTCAGCTGCCGCGTTTCTAACGTCGAGCAACATGGATGCCGGGCCACATGCTAGAACAAAAGTTAGACTCAATGCATTCACAATGATGGAGACATGGGATGCTTACCGGCGATGGCGAGAGGACGAGTATCTTCTGTAGTAGCGGCTCGGAGCAGCGCAGGGAGGTCAGGCCGTTTGCCGGTCGACTGCACTGAAAGGAAATCCTCTTTCTGTGGCAAGCTTTCGTCGCTGACATTTATTGACTTTGTCGACTCCACGGCGTCCCCTTTAGGCGGCGACGGGTTGAGCGCGGCCTGAGTAACGTGAATGGAGATACGCAGGGAACCGGGGAAGGGCTCGGAGAGAATTGCTGAGACCGCATCTCGGAACCAGCCAATGGATTCTGCATGTGTGGTCAGCAAATGATCTTGTATCGACTTAACAGCTACTCGCCTTGCGATTTCACGGCCCATAAAACCTGCACGTCGAGTGATTTCAGCGACTCCGCTGATCCGGCTTCTTTGGCCAAGCGCTGCTGGCGAGCAGCCTTGCGTACCAGACTTCCCAGGAGCGGTAGGATAGTACCTCCACCAGATCCACCAGCAATGAAGAAGAAACGCTCAAACGCGTCAAATGCCGATGAATCAATGCCTCCATATGGACCATCCAGAAGCACAGGAATGGTTTGTCCGCCCCTTTGTTTCGCAAACTCTTGCATACGCAGAGTGATACCGCCGTGGGGCTTTACGTAGAAAACAAGTTGGTTGATGCCGGTGCCAATCTTACCCTCGTACGGGAGAGAGCAGATAGAGAACGGGTGAGTGGCAAGAGAATGCTGAACTCCCAGAGAATTTCCGACAAAGCGTACGAACATATGCTGGCCTGGTTTCCAGGAAACGTGTGTTAAGATGGTCATCTTGACTGTACCATCTGTCTGCGGCTCCAGTGCTGCTCGATGCTGAAATCCGTTGAGAACATACGCCTTGATCGCTCCGCCACAGAGAGATAGGCCGTACACGATGACCAATGCAATAAAATAGTCCCTACTAAAGTCAGCCTCGCCTCGCTCAATCGAGCGGGAATACATACCAAGAGGAAAGGCGGAAGTCGCAATGGATAAACAGGAAGACGATAAATAGAGCTGCGGCCACATAGTGGAATGTCTTGAAGGTCTCGTAGAAGCGGTTTCTGTACATTGTTAGATTCTCAATCACAGATTGACGTGTCAACCTCTTCATACCTAATAGGTCCAATTGACATGAAAGTAAGCCAAGCCTGGGGAATAAGAGCTGCCACGCCGGTCCAATAAAAGACTTGTGTCTTCCATTGATCCACCATATCACTGTCAAAGTCAGATAATTGATACCGCCATACTACAGGTATAGACACTCACCCTTGTTTTATATGATACACAATAAATGGGAAAGTGTGTATCAGAGCCAGGACGAACATCAGCCAGGCGGTCCACCGATGGAACACCTGCAGTCGTTCGTGAGAAATGCCCGTCACTATAGTGATGAAGTTCCACTTCGCCGCCAGGAATCTATCGCCAAGTTAGTGACATGTGGTGTTGATTGAATTGAGATCGCTCATACACAGTAAAAGGCAACAATGCCAGCGCCATGAAGCCAGCACGAGATGCGATTGGGGGTGAACCGCCGTAGTTTACTGTCGGGGTATTCGGCCAGTAGTATGGCTTTGGGCCCAATGTAAGGACTATCAATCGTCAGTTCCAGATGCATGCATTGAATCACGATGTGACGCACTTCCGAAATAAACCCATGCGGCACAACCGATCAAGATGACACCCAAAGCTGGCGAATACCATCCCAGCGGTTTGATAGCGAACGAACGATAGGAGAAAAACCGAACGAGAGCCAGGGGCTTGCTGACCAACTTGCTGGAGGCGATACTCTTGCCCGGTTTAATGGTGGGCGACTGATAAACCAGATGAGCGATATGGGCAGCCGCAAAGAGCGCTATGAGGACGACGATGAAATACACGGTGCCATGTCCGTAATAATAGTCATCTTTGTACCTATTGCCTTCGTTAGTATTGTCTCGTACATGACGCATATCATGCGGAATAGATGAATTGCTCCAGACTGAAAACAAATGTCAACTTACCAATACAGCCATTTCCTGTTCCTGTACGCGCATTGTTCGGGCGTGAGCTTACACATGTCCATCCTGGACGAGTGCAGCATGACCGGCTGGTCCAAGCCGGGCAACCCCATGGTGGCGGTTGGCTGTCACGATATCTTTACGATTGAGTGTCTTCCGGTTGTCTGCTTGACTATTTGCTTGCTCCAGAGACGGCAGGATTCGAGCAACCGCAAAGATGTGCAGATGATCAGGAGCACATCATCAGCAAAGGAACGAAGTTAAGAGGTATAACAACGTATAAGAAATCAAACGCCAGGCCAGAAAATGAGAGCATACGAGCTCATTCTGCCTCTCTCGGAAGATTTTAGTGTCACGGTCTACTCTTGTCTGCCATGTGGGCAGATGGCCGAACGCGGCCTCCCCACGGCGTGCTCACAACCATAGCCAGACTGCCCATTGCGAATCCAGCAGAGCCCGGCCAATTCGCACGACGAGATCTCATTCCTGGGCTCCACGAATAAAACTCCCGACGATACTCGATTTCACGAGAGCTGGATGGAGCCCTGGATCGGCTGCCGCGCGCGGTCTTCTTAATCTGCGCTGGTTTGCGCGCATTATGAGCGGGTTTCTCGATCACAGACCATCTCATTGGCCAGGGCAACCGTGCTTAACAGTTAGGGCCATCGACAAGACTCGACGGGAACAAGCAATATGGAGGATTAGGTGATCCGTGCTCCGTAGTCAGATACAGGCAGTTCTTACCGTGGAATTGCCAGATCCCTGGTCAAGGTAATGTTATCAGGCTGTTTTTGTTTCTGTCGGTTTGCAACTCCGTCACTTGGGATTGTCATGATTGCAACATGCCTCATTGGAGCGGTTATCCCGGCGAAAACGTGGATCTGCATGCCAAAGAGCCGGGAATCGTTCCACCGGGAGAATTTCAGAGCCAGTCGCTTCGTAGAGCCAAGCAGGACCGACAAAATGTACCTGTCAATCCGCAATTATAGTTGTCGATGTAGCGTCTTTTTGCGTTGATTACCCTTCGCGGCCCGAGTCCGTAGTCGATGGGGTCCGTACAACAATGCGGAATGCAGAATGCGGAATCGAACAATGGATAAGCTATCGTGGAGACATCGAGGATGGACATCATCTGTAATCAAGAATCAGAAAAGACCTCTTATCCGCTAGATTAGCACAGAATTACCACTATCCCAAGAACAGATGTCACCGTTATTGCGCTCAACTGAAGGAACAGTAGTTCTGTAGGTACCTATGCACTTCCAGCGTAGTTTCATCGTAAACGCGAATGAGACACAGTGGTGTGAGCTAATTACTCTCCGATATCTTGTACCAAAGCCTGTGGTATGAAAGGAGTGTGGATCATCTGTTCGTGCTTCTTGCATGCAGGATGACCCATATTCTGAAGGCACGATGTATCATCGTATTGAGTTATTCCTACGAAGCAAACCACCAATCACATGGGGCGATGGCGTAGTTGGGAGCGCGTCAGACTGAAGCTCACTTCAGCCAAGCAATCTGAAGGTCGCCGGTTCGATCCCGGCTCACCCCATCATAATTTCTTTTTTACTCATTTTGGGTTGGGTCATTACATAGCAATTTAGTTTTTTTTGCTTTTTTGGAGATTATTGGAAACGCAAAAACTATACCATCAGGAAGGCTCTGGGATAACGATATAATATCTCTTAAGATAAGAAACATTTACCACATGTCTCTCCCAAAATTTGAATATGCCTTTTTGGTATGCAACATTGGAGTGCCGGAAAGTTGCTCCAACAAAGAATGGACACCATTTGAAGGTTTGGCTGTCCTATTGAATGACTCTGCCATACTATCACCTCCAAACATGAACCGCATAATTTAAACATGATAGTCTATGTTACTGAATAAGTTAATATTTTACGCTATTGCTCTAGTACATATGTTTCAACTGGCATCACGTCTAACTGAAAGAATGATGACTATATATATTTCTATATTGATCCCACCTAAGCATTAATATTACCTATTCTGTTCTTCACTACAGGTGGAAGAGCAATTCCAACACCAATATAAATACCGACGACCACATATTCCATCAGTAATTCCATACACACAAAAGCAGCAATAGATCCCGTGAGGTTGTTCCATTTCTGATCCGATGAGAACACGGACAGTAAAGCATACGCGACTCGTACGACCAAGAATGGCATCGCGGACGCTGTTCCTTTGACGATCTGATATTGATGTCAGTCAAGCGGACAATTTCCACTGATCTGAATTACAGCAACCATGTACATACTGTCATAGTGGCTCTTGAGACGCTGTTTTTCTGCTGCCAGGTATAGATCTGGAGCACGATCAAAGCGGCGAGGATGACAATCAGGACAACATTTCCCGCTTTAGCTAGACTCAGTCCACGACTGACTGAACTTGGAGATTTGTAGTTCCCAACAAGGGAGCCACCAGCGACGAGCAAGGCGATGGCGACAGCAAACATTATCCGAATAGAGATGACGAGACGATGGACGAGGTGTTTTCGCTCAAAGTCCAGACTGAATCTGTGGTGAATCAGCGATTTCCATCTCGATAATGGTGGGCTGCTCGTTGGTTCTCGGATACTTACGCTACCCTCAAGAGCCCAAGTGTAGCAAGGATAAGTGGCACGACACCAACTGAAAGGAGTATAGTTGTCGCAATGGTGAGGCCGACATTGGGATTATTCTCGAAAAGGATCATAACTATTCCGCTAGCAAATCGAACTAAGATTTCCATTAGCCTAAGTTCCGATGTTGGAATCATCCCAGTACCTAACGAGAAAACAGTCAAGAAATACCATCCCATTCGCGGCCTGCCATGGCGATGGAAGAGAAGATAGGCTGCCAGTATGGTCGTTGTGATGTAGAATACAATCAAGGATATTCCGACTTTAGAGCGATCGTGCAGCATATTGACTTGTGACGCACAAAGTAGGGTCTGTGTGGTGTTGAATTACAAACAGCTGTTATTCTGCTTCTAAAATATGCTGGACGCGATCTATATATTTATATGTGTATGTGTACGGCATAGTCACGACCGTCAGACTAGGGATAAATTAAATCTCAGCCTCGTTTAATTCTCGAAAATTGAATCTCTTTACAGTAAGTGTTTAAATTATCTGGACTCTCCGCCGTGGTCTGAAAAAAGTCTTCCAGGATCTCCATATCCTTGATCAGTGACGGCAAGATCATTTAAGGTCGTGGTTCTTAAATATGACTGGATCATCGACGAAGACGATCTCACTGGCGCGTCCCGCATATTCGCAAGTTGCGTCCTAATCGGGGAATTTATGGACCATATGCCGCGATCAGCCAATGATAGCTCACAATCTCACGAGATACAAATACGACGCTAATTTCACCTTTCGCCGCTCAGTCATGATCTGGACGCCAAATCGCGGAGAAGACACCGGGGCTGAGTTTCAGGGGAATTATCTTTTCTTAACTACCGGTAGCTTGTCGCAAGTTGGTTCTCCTTCCGGTATACCTCCGATAATGAGTCTCGTTTCTGGCTGCAGATTAGCACCGAGTCGAGAAAGTACTCCAAATAGTTGAAGATCATGGTTGGTGTAGCCGGGAAGTCAAAGGGCTGCAATACATGTAGGAAAAGGAAGGTGGCGGTATGTGCTCTGAGACTCCGACGCGGAAATATACTTTTTGTAGCGTAGCTAACACCTCCCAGTGCGACTTGCAACGGCCTCAATGTTCACAATGCATCAAGTCGAATCGCGTCTGTACGGGGTATCAGCGCAAACGCATCTTCATACTCCACCAGGAAACTCAGCAGAAGGACCATGGCAGTGCTTCTTGTTCATCAACTTCTCCCGACGCTCGCTCGACGACGAGCCCGTGCCAGGAAGGCAATCCTGCAATGTCCTCTCATAGTCGCGGGAGAAGGGCTTTTCCGCGAACAAGGAACCAAATAGCGAGTTTCCAATCCAACGCAAACTTATCCCCCGTCACCTACCGTAAGCAGATCTTCAACGCTTATCTATGCAGTCACATACCCCCTTCACAACTACAGTCCCTCGGGACGCTATGGACAGCACTCGTTCCTGAGCTAGTATCCCCTACAGAAGCTCTGGAAACATCAAGCTTAGCTCTGGCTACGTCGAAATTAGGCAGGCTGAACAATGACCCCGTTCTCACTAGAGAGAGTCTACGGCTGTATACCCTTGCGCTGCGCCAGTTGCAGAAAGCGCTATGGGACCCGGCGTTGATGTATAAAGACGAAACGCTTGCTGCATGTATGGCCTTAGCAATGTATGAGATCATGGAGTGCCCCTCCGGGGATCAACAGGGGTATATGAGCCATTGTGACGGCCTAGACAAGCTGGTGCAACTGAGAGGGCCGGAAGCACATATCGAGGGACTAGGACATTATGTCTTTCTCGCCTTTAGGGTTCACAGTGTGAGTTTATTTTCCCATTGCTATTTCACTAATTAGTTTGATACCAAAGTGGTTATCTCTGATACCCCGAGCAGACACTACAAGACCTGAACCGTCACTCGCCCTCGTACCTCTCTTCCCCGGAATGGACCAGCGTCCCTTGGGCGAACATCCCTAAAACGGAGTTTGATCAATTCTTCGACATTTTCCTTAATGCTCCTGCGACACTCCAAGCCGTCGACCAGCTCGACGCCGCTGAGCCTCCAGAAAGACTCCGCATCACGCTCAGCATCATAGAATCATGCTGGGCGTTGGATTCAGAACTGGCTAGATTCTACGAAAATCTTGAGAAGACGTCTTTAGGACCGCTGTATTGGCCAGAATTCGCAAAGCCAAGATCCCACTGGAAGAGTCAGCAAGATGACTCCCATGATGGCAACGAAAATAACGATCTGAACGACATAGACCTATTCCCGATATCCCTCCACTTCCCAAATCTCGGAACCGCTCGGACCGTCATTCTCTACTGGGCTACATTAGCGATGCTCTGGTCCGGTCTCTATCAACTTACCCTCCTCGTCTATGCTCTTAAAGATAGCGTGTTAGAATCCAACATCAACAATGAAAACGAACTCGAACTCGAACACGGGACCAGTGACGTGGATACTGATACTGCCGATCTGGAATTCGCAATAGCACGCCTCCGTCCTCTCGGCCACCGAAAAGATTTCGCATCCATGGCCCGTAACGTCTGCCAGTCTGTCGAGTACTGTATGCAGGACGAGATGCTCGGTATAGGTCCGCTACTAATTCCTGCTCCGTTGGGAATTGTGATCGACACGATGAAGGGGTACGAAAGTTTCCAAAGGGAAGTGAGATGGGCGAAGAAGGTGATGAAGAAGATTTCAGAGGGAGGGTTGAAGATGTTGGAGTAACCGTCTTCTTCGATCTTTTGATCTACGAGGGTTTAGACTTGGAGCTGGCTCCATGTGGAGTATACAATGCCTATACAATGCCCGACTATGGGATGGTATGGCATTGTGAATTTTTAATTGAATCTGATATTTTTCATTCCTTTGCCCTTAAATCCCCCATCCCGTATTTCCAACCCCCATGCACGAGACATCACTACAGAAACAGCAAAAACTACACGTATCCGATCCGGATTTGATACGACAAAGAGAAAAAAGCTCTGATACCAAAACATTTCACTCGTGAAGTGGGAAGATGAAGTGAATATGACCCAAATGGGAAAGGAAGAGCGCACAGCGCACACAAAGTCGAAGTATATAAAATGAAATGGAACGCCTCCGTGGTGCATATAAGAAAAAGAAATATCTCTAGAGTGTTACTGTGGCTCATTCGTTATAATGATAAACCTGTTTGAAGTTAGCATAACGAAGTCAGAAGATGGATCGAATTTAGAGCACATACGAAGTAGTTGGGCATTCCGAAACATTCGTAGCCCAGTCTGCGGGCCATCTTGGCAAAGCCCTCGGTCTCGACCATATGATAGAAAGGGAACGGCGGGAACATGGCGCCATCTCGGTGCACTTCCGCCTTCACCAACAGCGCCGTTCCACCCACGCCGTCCAGCGGAATCACCTTGTTCTGCTTCCGCTCTTCTCCCGTGTCCGCCAGGTAGGCCATCAACGTTCGATAGGTCGGCATCTCCGCATATCCCTCCAGGAGGATCTCATCAGGCCCCATCTGCTGAGCGAGTGACTGGGCAGTATCGCTATCGCGCCATGAGTTATAGTCGTAAGGGCGGACGTCCATCTTCTTCTTATCGTTGTTGTAGTACCGCTGGAAGCAGTTGGGCACAATCACCGCCTTGTTGTGGGAGGCCATATCCTGGATCAGAGTCGGCGGCGTCTCCACGATATCCGCATCCAGCCAGAGCACCCACGAAGTACTGGGTCCCAGCGTGGTAAACAAAAGGCTGTTGCGAGCACGACTCATCGACTCGCGACGGACCTTCTGGTTCTCAATCTTATGTCTCTCCTTCTCATCCTGCGAGTCGATCGGAGGATCAAAGTCCTGTCGTAGGATCGAGACGCTGGCGAAACGGTCGTCAATCGGGCCAGACTGGGTAGTCGCAATGGCAGCTTGCAATGCGCTCGTGGCGGCATTGCCCTCTTTGGTCTTGGGGATGATGAAGCCCAACGAGATCAACTCGTGCGGATAAGACAGGCGCACGAGATTATCCCAGTATCCTTGATAGAACCGGGTCAGAGGCGTCAGAATGAGCACACGCTCGGCATTCTCCAGGGGATCCGCCGTGGACGTCAAATTGTTCATATGATAGTGTACGACTGGCGGGGGCGCCCGCTGTCCATTGCTTCTGTATTCCTGGTTCTTTAGGAACGGCTTCGTGGGCGGTGATAGAGGGTGGTCGGCAGCGTCGTCTTGTCGCGATTTTGTCGACGTCGCAGTCGCAGAGGATGATGACGGTGACAGGAGGAAGAAGAGGAAGCCGAATGAGAGCACGGCAGCCAGGACCAGGGTGATGGGACTCGTCCGCCGTATGGAGCGTGTGACAGCCATGGTGGCCGCTCAGGATCCCTTCGAGGGCAGCGTAAAACCGTAGATGTTAAGGAAACGAGAGAGGCCCGCCGAAAGATGTTTCAAGAGAGCTTCCTCTTCCCCCCGTTCCGCAGCGGGCGAGATGACGATTATCTGGCACGTTCTGACGGTGACGCAGGCCGGAACATAGCGTGAGCAAAACAGCGGGAAAAGAAAAAGAAGACGCCCTGAGCTCCAAGACCAGCAATGGAAGAAAGGAATGGGGTCACGATTATTTACTTGACTCGAGATACACTGACACAGCCCGTTCTCAGACCCACGCGCCGAAGATGAAGTTCCACGCTGGCCAAATGCGGAAGGGAGATCGCCTGCCGCCGCCGCCACGGACGCCACAGTTGATCGGATCAGATAGTCTGGCAGCTCTCTTGACAGCTATCCCACGGGCTATTTCAATGCCAGCTGCTGCGAGAACCTCGAACAATGAGTTTATTCGATATATGTTATATGACTCCGTCTTTTCCACGGCGCCGTTCCTGGCGAAACTGCTGATTTGGAATTGCAATCGAAATAACTACATTCCCATACAGCCACATGGAGAATGTTTCTGAAACATATGCGCTGGATGCATGCATCACGAGCGAGAACCCTGCTCGTGTTCCTCGTCTACTCCGTACAGACCATCTGACATCAGGATTGCTGCACGCGGAGACAATAGATCACAGTGCAATTGGCTTCAGGTTCAGTTGCATTTCTAGTTTGCAAGACCGAAAATAAGGTCCCGGATATCCGCATCATATCGCTAATATACAATCTATATCTATTAATATCAACAAGTGATGGTGGCGGCGACCATCCCATTATGGGAGCCATCGCATCACGCCCTCGAAAGCCACAAGGGCCATCGCGTTCGCCGGGAACGCTCTGAGGAAACACGGAACGAATCCCCTCCAGTATCCTCTCCATCCTCTCTCTCGGGCTACCGCCACGGCGGCATCTTTCCAGTGGCGGAATCGCCTCTGTCCGTCGTTTAACGCTCCGCCTAGGGGATCTGTCATGATGCGCTGCTTGACCACATCGGACGGGTACGACGTGATCCAGAAGATTTGCGCGGATATACCGCCGGCCCAGAAGTTGATGGCGGGGGCGGACAGGTTCGTATTCTGCTTCAAGAGCCGTGTGAGAACATCGTATGAGCCCCACCAGAAAAAGAAGAAAGTGCGAAAGAAGATAGTTGCGCAGAGACCGCGGTAGAGACCGCTAATACCGTGCGTGCGGAGCTGTAAAAAAAGTAAGTCGACGCTATATCACTTGGAGGAGCTCGTTTCTGGGACATACGATCTTCCGACAGCAATCGATGGGACCACTGTAGAGTCTCTTGCTTTTATCCGCCGCGTATTGGATCTGTAATCGTGCCTTGACGTGCTCCACCGGCGCAGCGATAAAGCTCACAGTAGTCCCGGCCATTATACCCGCAATTCCGTGTCCGAAACTAGGCAATGTATTTGTATCCTGCTGGCTCTTACTGAACGGCGTCATAGCGCGTATTCGTGGATTCGAGAAGACGTTCTCGAGGAGTAACCGTCGGTAGAGGGTGAGCGAACCAAGCATACTACAACAGTCAGCTTCGACTGCGATAGACCAAACCCCCAGAAAAGATCTTCCTTACACAGAGTCCATGACCATCCATCCGACCAGCGGCGGTGTTGCACCCTTGTATAGTCCAGCCACGCCCTCTTTCCGTACCGTCTGCATAACGCAGTCCAATGGCCCTCTGAAATGCGCATCCTTCGTCGTCTGTAACCGGACTTTGACCGTGTCGAACCTGCGAAGACAAACAAAAATAAGCCACTATTCCAGCTTCGCTTGAGAAACATATCGAGGACGGAGAACATACGGATGGCCCACTGTTGATATTCAATCGAATGTCAGCGATGTACTCTAGCAATTCAAAGCAATATCCAAAGACAAGCAAACGACGGCGCACTCACCACTCAACTTCGCAATTCCTGAAAACACACCCGCCACAAACCCTTTGTAATCTCGCTTCGAGCTCTGCGTCTTTGGCGCAGCATTTCCGTTTCCACCCTCTTGAATCAACGACGGATCCACCACGCCTGTCGTGGGACTGACGGTCGCCTTGGTGGAAGACATGGGGAGCACAGCGGACTTCTATCCGCGATCGCACCCGGTCCACTTAAGCTTCTACTGAGCAGTATGTCTTGACACCCTTCGACTTGATCCTGATCCCCGCTCAACAGAGACCACCGTTAACTCTTCGCAATATTCCTGAAGCAGTCGAGGGAAAAGTAATCCGATATCGCGGCGATTGGCGCTTTGACGTGACCGTTGTGGTGTCCGGAGTCGGAGCTATCGTGAAATAAAAGTTCCGACACCGTGGAGTGTCAGGTATCCTGAGAGAGGGCTTTGGATCGTGGTGGAAGAGAGAAAAGAAAGAAGAAGAGCAATCAAGACGACATTATTATCAATCAGAGCCCTAGCATTCTCCTGCCGACCAGGGCTCAGGTGGGGGTTGGATGAGTCGACCGTCGAGCTCTGTCGCTCTGCGTTTTCGCTCTCCGCCCCGCAAAATGTTCGGGGAGCGAGGACTGCACTCCGGAAGTGGAGTCGAGGCGGATGAACAGCCAAAAGCTTCTTGATGCACGAGTCACATTATATAAACATGTACTCGATAGCTAATGGGGCATAGATCTCTGACTAGAGGATATGAAGATAATAGGGGTAGTCTGCTAATCGCTAGTATAGTTCTGATACTGTTTTACGATACGGTTGAGAGAGCAGCTTGACAGTAATGCTGTTCGATTGGGCCCAGAGCCATTGTCTACGAATGCATGGCTGGGAATGTTCCCAAAGGTATCGTACAAAAACATATTTGTGACGGCGGATGGCACGTCGCAGAAACACTGGGGTATAGATATGTTGCAAGCAGACCAGTCGATCAGACAGATCCGGTGCTGGTGGTGTACAACGCAGCTCGTTGGAACGCCGAAGATGCAAGAGAGATAAAAACATGATAAAAGTGCGACGCTAAGTATGGAAGGAAAAAAGCAGCGGCCAGCTGCACAGCACTGCCGTCTATTCTGTGGCCGGAGAGGAGCGGCCAATGCGGTATTTGTGAGTAATGTGCCATCAAGTATCAATATCATGGCACAGATATTGTCCTAGCGGCGCGCAGTCAAGAGATATATCGACACTGTATGGCCTGGTAGTCAGAGGCGACGATGCTGTAAGTATAGTAGTTTGATGGTTGCAGATAGCTGTCCGACCCGGGACAACATTAAGATATCATGTTCCCTCATAATGACTGGTTCATCGGCCCTTGAGCTCCTGTCGCTGCTTCTGGAGCCGGATCCGTTCATTTTCTCTCTGGATGAGCTTCTCCACCAATTCTGGAGAAGGTGCGAAACTCGAACTGGACTGCTGCTCTGAACCGTTGGCAGCGCCTGCGCTGAGGTAGCTGTCTCCTTCCTCGAGCGCTAGCGGCGTCACTGGTCCCGGGCTACCAAGCGGGTCGAGACGGGGAGCTGCCGGTTTGTTAGTGATAACTCCCTGAGCATTCCGCGAGAGGACACCATTGGTGATCAGCTCCCGGTATTGACGCAGGGTGTCCCGCGAACCAGACGACATCCGGTATGCCTGTGGTCTCTGCTGGTGCGGGGAGGATGGTCGGGAGGACGAGCTATGAGCTCCTGTTGAGGATTGATAGACGGCTGGATGGAACCGAGGGAGGCTGAGAGGGATACCAGAGGCACCCTTGGAAGTGTTCTGGGAAGACAGCGGGTGACCGGACTGCGCCATGGTAGAGGGTGTGTACAGCTGGGTCGAACCGCCAGTGTGCATCTTGTGGTCTGATGTGGTTCGCGATGAGACTCGAGGCCTCCGGGTGCGCTTCTTGCCGGGTAGTTTCTGGTCCTTTCCGCGTGGACACTGCTGCGCGTAGAGGAAATGCACTTCGTCGAAGCGGCCTGTCAACGGCGTGACAGGGAGGTCGTCTAGCTCCCGAGTGGAAGCCGGCTTAGGTATTGGAATTGGACGAGTGCCGTCGGGGACGATACAGAGGGTATCGTCTTCAGTGTCGACTGTCGTGGTCACCGGGCAGAGTTCTGGAGATGGTAGGTAAGATGGACCTCCGGTAGGTGAAGTCGAAGTTAAGCTCCGTAGAGACGAGGATGAGCAGACGATGGTGGGATGGCCGTGCCTCTTTATCAAACCCTCGAGCTGTTCGCGGGCCTGGCGTTTCAGTTGATCCTCTGAATGCTGTCGACGTGGGGTAGACGCGAGATGTGCTAGCAGTGGGGAAAGTGGTCAGCAAAGGAATGCCTGTAGCAAGACAAGAGTGCATTCCCCGTCACCAAACAGATCTCCATTGCAGAGATATACGCGATGGGAAAGGTTGATAGGAGAAAAGTATGTTTCCTCTTCGGGCTGATGACTTGGCTCCTGCAGTGGAGAGAAACAGGGGGGTTGGAGTTGGAGGATGGAGAGAAAGTAATAGCAGATAACAACAGTATTTAACAGGTGAAGACTGGAGGGATCGTCTAACTACTTACCAGCACTACTGAGGCGTGGAGGCGAAATGGAGCTGATCGAAGAAGGATACGTCGAAGAGAGAGAGGAATAGGAGGAAGGAGAGGTGGTGTTGGACGCTTTGATTGTTTTATCCATCCTCGACCCCCACCACCGCCGTTTTTTGCTATGCGGACGGTGGATCTCCGCCGTGGAGAGACGATTTGGATCCTATGCTCGATTCAGTAAGTTGGCATTCGGGATAATCTGTTTGGGCTTGGAAACTCTGGATGAGCCACTGGAACCAAGACAGGTGAATTCCCCCCTCATGTCGTCATTAGCGTCCTTAGTCCCGTGCCGGCGCATACCGTATGCTTACGGTATCTACGGTATCTGCCGCGCACACTGCAGCACTGGACCAGAATACCCCGGAAATGCGCGATACACGATACGCACTGCCAACCATGCGGTGGAGATGGCGGGAAACTCTTTCCAGGGGACACAAGGGAAAAGCATGGAAGAGAAGACGGAAGAAAGAGCTGCAAAGGGAACAGACTCACTCAGGACACTGCAATTTCAGGGAAAAAGAGACAGAGTCAAAACTCTCCGCCTAGAATCTCTATTTCCGGCCTGCACAGTCACGATGCAGTCTGGCTGTGACGGGTGGCCTTGTCAGGCGGTGTTCGCAGGCGATGTCGACACTGACACTCAACCAGTCAGCACACAACGGATGGAGGCGCCACTAGTCAGGGCAAAACGGCGAGAAAAGAGGAGACGCTGATGGGGAAAGATCAAAGGGGCTGTCCAAGACATCCGACGCAGAGTTCAAGACACCAGATCGGTTGACTTAGGGCTATTCTATTCTTATTGTTACCATCCTCAGGGGCTTCGGATTTGGCACGCAAGTTGCACCAACAGGGATTTGAGATGATATTGTCCTGATCCATGAGCAGGAATTGTTCAGAAAATGGCTCAGGATGGCACAATTCCTCTCCTGCCTGACCAGCAAGGTGATGGCATTGCCCTCCCAGCAACGGGGTCTGACAGTTCCCGTGCCCGTGGTCGGTCCGCCAACATACATCCGATCGCGAGACGGAGATCGGATGATCGGATGGGATGGACGAGTCACCGCATGCCAGCCAAGAATGCCCGCTATGACATGCATGCAGATGGCTACAAACGGGGCTCGCGTTCCCATTCATCGCGCCCGAGCATCCGAGGACGAAGGAGGGGAAGCTGACAAACCGCCAGACCAGAGACAGAAAAAAGGAACTGGGCCATGGGAACACAATAATAATGCACCAATGCACCAATGCACCAATCTCTCTCTGGCGGATCGCGCGGCCAGAGGCAACAAAAGGGATAACTCAAAAAGCAGCAAGTGGTTTTTAGTTCAGGGTGAACTGGTGGGACTTGCGCTACCGTCACCCCGGATTTACAACAAGTACCACGATCGGCCAACTCTGGTCCACCTGGCCAAGAGGGGGTTGGAATCGTCGATGCTGATCGAGCTGCACAGAACAAAATGGAGAAAATAACCCAATACTTACCGCAGATCCACAGTAGGCCGACTCGAGATCGTCCAGAAAACAAATGCGGGGCGATTGTGAGAAACCCGATCATCCAAATAAGTTGTTAGGGAGACTATCAGTGGGAATGACAGGACTGCGTGGAGTGCACAACTGATATGGACTGCAGCTTTTCTCGGAAGATGGCAAGTATAAGGACGAACAGGACGATAAAAGTTGATGTTCTCCTCGATCTGAAAGGTATTTCTCAAAACGGAGGCTCGGAGCTGGATTGGAGTAATCTTCTATAGACGAGGAAAACCTGGTCTAACCACGAGGCCCTTTTAAGTCGAGGTTGTGCTCCAGGAGGCACAGGTGGCCGGCTGGTCTGTTATCTATATACAGACGTACACAATCGACTCTGAAACGGATGCCACAACCATCCTGGTCGGCAAGGGTCATCTCGTCTCGTGAGAGAATGCTCGAGGTCCGCTTCATCGAGATCCCTGCCTGCGATCCGACGGCCCGCAACGCCAAAAGCTAGACAGCGGGATACTCATGCAGTCAAAAACATGAAACAAAGTGAGCATGCTCTATGTGCGTGACCGGATTCAGTCCATTTCTTGCGTGGCTTTCCTTAAACTGGAACCATCTTCCCCTTATCACGCCGCTCTAGGAACGTGATCCTGGTGTAGGCATCCGTTCTAGCCCTGGCAGATCCCGAACAGCCGGTATTCAATTGCATGATTCGAGCCCGGGTCAAGTCGACTTGCGACGTCCGAGATTTACGAGGTACTGCCTCAACAAGATCGCCACGCATTTCTGTACATACATACAAGATGTTTGGGCTTGTATGTGATTCAGCCAGCCAAAGTCAGCCTCTAGCAGCAGCCACCAAATGTCTTACTAATTAATGTTCAGAGAGGCTGGATCTGGTAAGCTACCAATACGCTGTCGTATCCATTTAGCATATCCGCGCTGGCAGTAGAGCATCGTTGTGATTTCTCTGTCGTTGTCCTTAGAGGCTGGTTCATGCCGTGGCTGGACGCCTAATATTTCCCCCTAATAGCCCTTACTTGTCGATCACCTTTATCTGGCATCACATCAGAACCCATTCCAGAAGCTTGATAGCATGTCTACTAGTTCTCTGCATGACCTAAATTGTTCAAAGTGGACTATGCATCCATGGCCCACTGTACTGAAGCGGACAACACTACACATGTAAAGAACACTTGCTATTGCCCTTCGACTCACCACAATAAACCATCGAATATGTCACATCTGCTTGTATCTCTGATTAGTTCCCTGTCAAACAACAAACTTTGCGCCATAATCTACCTAGGTAGTAAGCACACCCACCATGTTAATCCGGCAATCATTCTATTTTCTGGGGCGAAAAGGTGGATGCATCCAGTCCTGTCTAGAGACGGTCTAGAGTAAACCATTTCAAAGAAATATGATGAATACTCTCTTCAATGAATGGTGCAATGTGGCGGTTCCCCCAATAAGCCATGAGAACTGCACTATTTGTTATATATGATATTCGCCGCGTGCTAGGATAAGCTGATACGAACAGGATGAAACAGATTTTTCTATGACACATCCCGCACCTGCCGTGGACCTGCATTAGATCTATGTGACTTTTCGGGGATTAATTTTCCCAGCTACGGACCCGGAAGCTGACAAGAATCCGTTGAGACGGATATGGCTTTCGTGTCATCCATGCCATTGGGGCATCTAAATTGCCATGAGGCCTAGATCTCACGCCCTTTGCATCGGTTTCTTGCCCCCTAATTAGAGCCGCCAGCTGTCTTACGCGAGCAGCTAATACATACCATGCTGATTCTGACAATTAGCATCACACATGTAAGAATTTGGCATCCTATGCGCCGACGCGGCCGCGACACTATGCCCGAAAAAAAGAGCGGAGAATGTTTCCCAGTAAGCCTAACTGAAAATCGTCCTAGCCTCTTCTGTGAATGCGGCCCTTAATGTGCATTACGATCTCAAAGCTTTGAGATTGTACCTATATCTTGGGTCGGAATTCGGCAGGAGATAGCACGGCGTTGATTGCTGCTGACTTTCCCATCTCGGCGCTACCGGATGCTGGCGGATGAATGGTTTAATCGTGGAGAATATATCGCCACGAATATATGTTATATTTCATAAATCCTTGCGTCTTTCGTGATGGCTAATCCTTCCGGCTAATAAGATTGAGCAACTGATTCGGTTCTACGTTCAGGTCCTTCCACTTTGACCCCTATACCGTACTCACTGGACTAATCTCCGTATGATACGTAATTAGAGCTGAATTGGATATGGTTAATTTCCCAAATACAGCAATGCTTACTATCCCTATTTACATTTACAACCCCCCTAAGATGAACAGCATAGTTCTCGGATGCTCTGTGCCGGTGATTGATTATCTAAACAACTGGATACAGACAGGAAGACGTGATACTGGATAACTATTGGTTTGGAGTATGTAAAAAACCAAGAGTCCGATATAATTAGTTATACTAATATTCTTATATACTGTCTCTATGCGCAATGTAGAATAAAAAAGACCAGATCAATTGGACTGAACCGAACTTGAGGCAAACATAGCTATTTAATGTGGAAAGAACCGACAGTGACATGTATATGGCCAGATAAGATGCCAAATGCTAGACACTTTCCATCGAAGAACTTTCCGACGCACGCTTCCCCTTCACTTTCTCTCTCACTTTCGCCGTCTCAGCTAGACCATCTTCACGGTTCAGAATAAGATTCTTGTCAAAAGGATACAGAGTCGGTTTTCTAATCGGTGGCTTTTCATGCGCGAAGCGCCAGATATCTGCAGTCATATTCTTGCCCAATGTCTCTACCACGGGGGTGAGGAGGGGAAGAGACAGAAATATGACAGCGTAGCAACAGACGGCAACGATCAGCATATTGGCCCAGTACGGAAGTCCCATTGCAGACAGTTGGACACAAATAGTCGCGCCTAGACTCCAATACACGAAGCCGTGGATGAGGTAGATGGTGAATATGTGCGGGAAGATGAGCACAAATAGTTTGAATGAGAGCAGCTTTTGGACTAGTGGGCTCAGCTCTACTAGTGCCTGGAAACCGAGAGAGAAGACTAATCCGTGTAGTTTTGGGACGTAGTATTGCGGATATCCTGCACCGGAGGTCTGCGCAATCGGTCGACCAGTGGCTGGGTCGGGATGAATATCGTATTCATACGTCGCATAGTTGACCTCTGTCCATTGTGTTGCGAGATCTATCGACAGGCCGCCAAAGCCAAGAGCTGCGGCAAATAGGACCAAAGGGTAGTACACAAACGGGTGTGTGTATAGCCATTTTCTCCATTTGTACGTGATGTCCAGATCGGCCATCATCAGGCCGAGCCAGAAATAAGACCCCCAGGAGAGAGCGTACCAGTTGTTCACGATGCAGAAGGCATAGTAACCAAAACGCTTCCACGGAGTCTTAACCTCACGAATGAGAATGACACTTAGCATGACTTGCCAGGAGCCCTGGAGCTGTACAGGTATCGTCCACAACACACCTGTGCAGTAGTTGAATGTGATCTGAGGAGCGGCATTTGGAATCAGATACATCAGCTCTATCACCTCACTGATGAAGGTGCCGAAGTTGGTATAGCCGACAGTGAAAGGCCAGGTCGACCACGTAATTGACGGAAGGTACATTAGCCATTTAGTCGCACCTGCATCCATGAAGAAGTACTCGATAAGTGCAATAGCGGCAATAGGGATGATCAAACGAGGAGTCCGCCCAACTGTCTTTTCTGCCAATGGTCTCAGATTGCCATTTCTGAGGTAGCCGGTTGCTAGGAAGCGACTAGAGGTCATAAGGAATGGTCCGATCCAGATGAGGTTCAGGAGGTATGGTGTAACAGTCTTTCTGGCCCAGATCTCACTCTCATAATGCATAAATGCTCCAGGGTTGATTGCAGCAGGGACAAATGTGAGTCCGAAATGAATCTGCGTAACGAGGAGAGAGCTCAGAGCCACCAGCCCAGCGAGATAGTCGACGCGTTTCTTCGCAGTGGGAGCGGCGGCAGCAGTACCTTCTGCATTTGAACCTGGCGCACGTTGAGTTGTAATCTCTTTCGATTCAGCCACTGCAGAATCTTTTCCCTTGGTTGCCTCTGGTTCGTTATCTGCGAGTGGCACTATTTCAAACTCGTTGAAGCTTTTGTCTGGT
This sequence comes from Paecilomyces formosus, assembly GCA_029606185.1. NCBI lineage: Eukaryota > Fungi > Ascomycota > Eurotiomycetes > Eurotiales > Thermoascaceae > Paecilomyces > Paecilomyces formosus. The sequence continues at coordinate 1,736,882 of JAPVCB010000026.1, forward strand.
GTCGAAAGAGACCTCGGGGTCGACATGTTGTCCGTCATTGATTGAATTTCTATGCCAGTGGAGCTTTTGGTAGGTGTAAAGGACATCCTCAAAGGAGAAATACCGATTCCAGTCTGATTCACTGCTTCAGCGAATCCTTTATTAGGTGCAGGCGGCATCCTCAGAGCTGATATATCGTCGTTCACCCAATCTGAAGGCATCGCAGGTGGCTGTCCTAAGGGTGTAGCAGCACCAGACATGGTTGCGGACGGGGTACTTGGCCCAGAGACCCCTTCTATTGGAGGCGGTATAGGAAGAGTAATCCTTTCTGTGGAAGAGGTCGTGCTCGCAGGAAACAAGCTCCTTATAAAAGGAGTTCCATAACGTTTCTCGGGTCTCAGCAACGTCCACGGTTGTCTCCTCAAGAATGCGTTCACCAATAGAAATAAGCTAAGAGCTCCAGACAGAACTGAGATCACAATAGCAGGTATACGATGACCGCTAGAAGGCGGCTTCTGCTTCCATTTGGTAGTTGCATTCTGAGCATAAGTTGTGAAACCACGAAGTTTCATGTCATCGACTTTACACGCAGCATCAACCCGACATGTCGAGTCGAATTCCTTGCGTGTATGACTGCTCATGGAAGTTGTATTGAAGAATAGTCTGACCCAGCCTACATTTGCAGTAGTCTCTGCCCATGGAGGACCTTGCATTGAGAAGAAGTCACCGGTCGACCAATGCTTGAAGTGTAATGGCCCGGGAACACTGGGCAGTCCTTTCGTTTTCTTCTTCGATGCAGAGCGCCAGGTCTTATCGCCAAGAGTATAATTCAACCAGTCCTTTGTCCAGTCCACTCGGTACTCCATGAATTCCCACGGCGAAGTCGATTTGTTTGTCAGAGTAGTGTAGTTCACACCGTAAATGTTATCTGGGAATTCGCGGTTCATCAACATTGTAATTCGAGCAGTTGATGGTTCTTCCGTGCTCAACAAATTAAGACTAAAGGTTTCTGTCTCGTTATAGAGAAGCTCCATTGAGAGAGCGCTCCCTCCTGTCCACTGACGAGGGGATTTAAGGAATGCCCTAAACGTCCCGTAGTGGATGTCATGCCTCAGTGTCTGTATAGAACCACCCATAACGAGATGGTCGGCCGTAGGCTTGGAGATGTTGATCGCCAGCGATTGTGGGAATTCTGGTGAGGAAGAATCATTGACTATCTGCAGATGGGCAAGATCGGCCCCTTGACGATATTGGTCATTCCATCCTTTCTCGTAAGGATTCTTGTATGTCTGTTCGGCGAAGCCGGTTGAGCTCAACGAAGACGTTTCATTGAAGTATACAATGATCGAGTCTGTGAAGAGGTTCTTTGTTGACTCATCGTAGTAACCGCAAGAGCAGTCGGTGTTATTCGTCCCGGAAATTGTAACATCACTCTCTTTACCAAGCACGGTCAGGGGGGACAGTAATAAGGCCAAGAGGATTTGGACGGGAAACATAGACTTCATCATGGAGGAAAGTAGATAGAAGGATATCCTCAACGTCTCGCAGTACTTCAACAACTAGCACACATGGAAATTCTATATATATATTCATATATTACACGCAACAATCAATCCTCCAGAAAGCGGGAGAGTATTAATCTTGTTGCCAAAACAGAAGTGCAGAACACTTCCAATTAACCGGTATAATAAGAAGTAATACAAGCTAAGATACAATAGCTAGCAGGCCATGGAGTTCTAGACCCGGTCTGATTTGACAAATGGATATCGGAAATCTATTCAGCTTGCTCCTCACGGCTAGAATGCGTCTACCTCCACAGTATACAGACCAGGTAGCATGATCTACTTGAGCCCAATGTCCTCGGGCACTCCGTTCAGCCGGATAGTCTTGACTGGTATACTCACGGAGGTCCTTTCCTATGGACACGCTTCACCGTTTGATAGGATCTGTTTCACGAGCAGCTCTGGAAAGTTTCTTCTAGGGCTGATTATGCAGCCTCATGCTCGGGTGGCTGCTTCTTATACGGCTAGCTAAGTGGTATATAGGCTGGTACAAAAGGCCGGAACGGCGTTCACCGAGAGTTAAGCGAACCTAGTCGTAGTCTCTTTCTCTTTCAAAATAAGATGGCTTATCTCTAAAATAGGAACTGATATGAATAGCTTCCACTGTGCCACTCGTTTCTACCAAAGAGCATAACATAGTGTTAGATTCTGGTAAATCCCATTCCAGGTGATCGAGGAAGTTGACAGTAGCCATTTGTCGAAGGCATTATACATCTAGGTTACGAAATTAGTAGAAGATATAGATGAGTTAGGTGGAAAAGGGGGCCTTAAACTCTACACTTAGTGAAGGTGATATGTTCTCTATGGTTCTGTATGGTACTATGGTTTCTAGACTCAATGATCTTGGCGATTTCGCTTCGAAAATCACGCTAGGATCGAGCTTACAGAATGTTACAGATATGCTTGACAGGAAAACATATGCACTCGTTAGTAGGAGCAGATACGATATCTAGTACACCGCACCTGGCACGAACCGATCAATCGGAGCTGACTGGAGTTGCCCGGTGAAGACAAGATAATAAACATTGCATACATGGTGCAGACACATGGAAAGACGCTATGAATAGTTTAGGTTTTAGTATACATGTTTAGATGTGTGAAGTCTAGACTCCATTTAGATAGTGGTTTACGGAGGGGCGCGTGGCGCGCTCTGTTTACGGGGTGGCGTACAAGCCCAGTAGGCTGTCAGAAAAGCTCACCTGGATCGGATGTTGCTATCCTGTGGACACATTCGCCAAAGAAAAGCTAAGTCGGGACAAGGCTCGCTACCAATACACTGGAAGTCCAGCCTGATTCCTAAAATTGGCCGGCCTCAGCGTCCTCAGCAAAACGCTCGTTTCTCGTGTTGCTACCCGGATATCCATGCAGACCCACCCGTATTGACACGATCCAATAGTTATGGCGCATATCTACAAAGTACGGAACTGTGTATATTGCTTCTGAAAGTTTCGATATCCGGCCCAAATCCGTCACAATGATTACTTCTGAGACCATACAGCCAAGGTATGATGCTCGGTGAAGTCCGACCAGTAGATGACTAGATGCGAGATGCCATGATGAAGGGTAATTTGTTCTTTGGTAGGTCCACTGCAAGTTCTTGGTCTCGTTCAGTTTGCTAGCCTTACAATCTTAGACGGCAAGAGGCTCATCATCTTAAAAGAACATAGTCCACGGCGATTCCTTGACATACCAACTTCATCTACATAGATTCTATTTGTCTCTTTTCCTTGCCATGGCCCCTGAGAAGTCCACTGTCACTCTTACAGCCGGCCCGATGGCTTGCTCTGAGGTTGACCTGAGAGGCAGTCGGCCACGGTTCTCTTCTCTACAAGCCGCAATAAGAAAGATAGGAGACTTCATTCAAGATTGGACGCCATTCCTTCTAGTTGCGTCTTATTTCTTCTTCTCAACCTGCATATACATGGTCTGCAGTGAAAAGCTCATTGAAGTATTTTGGTTTATATACCTCACAACCAACTTTTACATCGCGGGTAACTCCTTCATCGAGGCTTTCATGTGTATGGCACCTGCCAGAGATGCCAGGAAAGCCCGGATGAAGGCTGAAGCGAATGGATGGAAGTTTCCCACTCCAGACGATCAGTTGTTACACCTCGACTTAATAATCGTGGCATATCTTCCAAATGAGAAGGACATAATTCTAGACCGAGTGCACTACGCGTTGGAGAGGATCATCTATCCGAAGAACAAGATCACGATAAATGTGGTGTACAACACGCCCACGCCGATAGAGCCTCTGGAAACGGAGCTACGAGAACTTGCAAGAGAACATCCGAACCTCCGCATTGTGCAGGTTCCCAACTCGACGTCCAAAGCACACAATCTCAACTATTTCCTAACCCTAGATACCGGGTCCGATGTTATCGCCATATTTGACTGTGACCATTACACGCATCCTTATGGGCCCCGGTGGGCCATTGAACGCTTCATGTCGAACCCCAAGATTGATATTGTTCAAGGACGGTGTGTGGTTTTCAATGCTGCGGTCTCTTTCATGACGGGAATGATATCTGTGGAATTCGACAAGATCTATGCCGTTTCCCACCCAGGCCGTTCCGCTTTATGGGGCTTTGCACTCTTCACAGGTTCAAACGGATATTGGAGGTCGCACTTCCTCCGAGAACTGAAGATGGACGACAGCATGCTAACTGAAGACATCGATTCCACTCTACGTGCCCTTTCTAAAGGTGCACATATTGAGCATGACTTGAATGTCGTTTCATATGAGCTTGCTCCTGTTACCTGGTTGGCGCTTTGGAATCAGAGAGCGAGGTGGGCACAGGGATGGGCCCAAGCTAGTATGCGGCATCTCATCTTGACGTTCAACAAGCCGACTCGAGGCAGCAGGAATAAAAAGATGCGTTTCGGCCTCATGTCACTGCTGCTTATTCGTGAGATGAGTTATTACCTCGTGACGCAGTACTGCTGTCTCGTTCTCAGTGTTATCATACTTCATTTCCCCAAAACCCCGATAGCATTCGCGCGGTTGATATATTTCCAGTATCCGATATCCCAGTGGCTATTCATCATCAGGTATGAGTTACTTATATTACATCTTGGCATGACTCGAATTGCTGACTTTATCCCCTTTTAGTGCTATCTGTCTTGTAGCAACCCTCTGGATCACGGATCGAGCAAAATCCGAGTTCATCTCCTTACCAATGATCATAATGTTCTCGATACTTTACCCCATCTACCTGGTTGTAACTGCAGTCGTCGGTCTCTATGGGCACGCTCGACAGGTTAGCAAGTATACTTCCTGGAATACGACTGCTCGCGGGTGAATGTTTACGAAGACGCTTTTAGCTGAACAGGTGGTATTTGGCGCGCCACTTGTCGGATGTTGTATTGCCGTCTACAAGTTGATAGATATTTCCCAATTACTTGTATGACATTAAACTAGTAAATTTAGAGAATCGCTTGCTTTAGCGTTATGTTCATATATGTACACGGACAAGTCACCATCTAGAGTATTACCGTGAGGGGCTCTCGCTTAGGCATGGACTGGCATCTTCTACTCGGAACTAAGTAGTAGAAATCTCTCTTCACAAGTCTGCAGAGCACTTCAGTTATCCGAAAAGCGTGGTTGGCTCTAGCCACTAGCCTTTCGCCTCGGAGAGGGTGGTAAAGATCGGGCATCCTCGTAGAAACCGAATCTACGATCTTGTGCAGGTGTTACTTGATGTTGGGAGACAGTCAAGCTAGTTGACGACTACTACAAGTCACTGAGCCGTGTTCTCGGCTAAAAAGGCAAAACCTTTGAAGCTCGAACTGATATTCATGATCTGCTGCGATCAGCCTCGAGCTGATCAGGAACTATAACTTCTCACGAACCGTGGGCCAAGTCGCCCGGATAGACCCGAGACCAATAACCTAAGCTTTGCGATTGTGAATTTCCCATCTACTCGGAACCTTCCAGGTGGGGAGGACGTTAGTGTAGGTAGGTACATTCCACATGGCTTATCATATCCGATGTTTCACGACTGGACACGGAATCATTTAGAAAATACCACGGCCAAGTCCGCCTTGTACATTTCTAGTATTAAGAGGCGAAATGACTCGCTTCTCCAATGCCTAGCAGCGGTGAAGGACGAATTGATTCCCAACTGATCCCCAAGCCCGACTTGCTTTTTTGTTCTGGATGTCGTTCCGACAGGGTTCGACGCCATGTACCTTCTTCCGTACCACCGGGTAACAAATGTTACTCCGCCTCGCTAAAAAAGAGATATGGTCTCGGCCTAGGAGCATGATGCCCACATGGAGCCCAAATCTCACGTTGGGGGGTGGCGGAGCGCTAGGCAATATACGTGAGTGAGAATCAGCACAAGAGTACCATGCTCTAACGTGGACACCAAGGATCTAACCACGGAAAATAGACAGATCAACCTCGTGGCATCCGGTACATGCATGGTAATCCGAAACTCGCTCTTCTCGTTTAACGCTGGGTTGAATGCTCCAAGTACTCCGTACAGTCCGTCTAGTGCACTCTAGTTTTGCTCTCTGTCGCTATCTAAGGCATCCGCCGCTTGTATGCAAGCCACGACAGTCGTCTTCGAATCAACAACAACCTAAGTCTTATCGCCAGATCGCACGATCATACGCCATCTGAACTGGCATAGTGCATGAGCATCGTTGTGCAGTCGGTCCGAGACTCGGCGTTCGTGACCGCCGGGACTCTGCAGGTTCGTGGATTCAGGCCTTCAGCTTTCCGGTGAGCCGTAACTCGGTTGGCTCCTCTGGGCTCTAAGTTACGAAATAAGCTATTTTTGCAACTGAGGGCACTAATTCACCGACACCAGCTCATCCCAGTTGTACCATTCCAGCGGATCGTGGGGCCCCTCGGGGAGGAAACTCCATTATTATTGCGACCCAAATACATCTTTAGCCACGGACTGAATTCGTCTCACAACAAGATTCTATCGGTAGAAGCTAAAGGAACCGTATCTACATTTTTTTGAAATACTACAGGGTTCTCCGTATCGATTAAGCTTACTTGTTGGTCCTATTTTGAGCATGAAGAACCTTCTGTTCTGCCCAGCTCATGGGATTGTTATCGACCATTCATCCTTGACTTAGGAAACGGAATTCCAACGACAGCCTGACCCTAATCTAACGATGGATAGCCACGTATCGCTTAATTCCAGATAAAGAGCTACAATTAGAACAGTACCAGTATTGCAAGGACGGATTAGCAATTACATCGACCATTTCAGTCCTCTTAGTGGCGCGCCCAATACGAGTGACGCCATCTAAGCATGGATATGCTGGCTAAGGATCTCGGTGAAATGTAATACGAATCGTCTCGGCCAGATGGCAATACCAGTGGGTTCAGAGGACACAGCTTGGCTCAAACTATACGGAATTCAGGACCTGTCCACACTTCCCATACTATTGAGAGGTGATATAGTTTTGCTAGTGTATAACCAGCTTATCCATTGGACATGTCTTGGCTGAAAGCCTTCTAACGCCCAGCATTGCGAGCAGATGGAGGCGGTGGTCAGCTCGGTCAACCCGGAATTGAGGCTCAGTGGAGTATACTATTACCGGAAGAAACACCTGATAGTCTAGACCCTGGTAAGGCTCAGCGAAAGCGTTATGCCTTGTTGAGGTTTAATGGATGGGAAAGTGTATGCGATATGGACAAACATGTCGTGATAAAGAAAGGTCCCCTCTGAGGTACTTCCAACAACTGAATAGCGAACTGCGAGGGCAATAGGCAAGATGAAGGTACCACTTCCCGAGATTGTGCGCCCTCGACATCCAGCTGTCCCCGACAAGGAGGGCTCTTACCTCTACGGCCTCAGAGGAGTCTTCGTTATACAATCTTTTCTCTGGGTCTTCTTACAGACATTCGTTCCGGGTGCTGTCAAAGGATCTGACAACTTCTACGGACCAGCATATCAAATTTACTTGAAAAAGACTCTTTCCGTTCTCTTTTGGAATGACAACCTCATCTACTCTTTCTTCATTGTACTTTCCGCCAGGACAATATGCCTTCCCTTCCTCAAAAAGCCAGAAAGGTCAGGAATTGCAAGTCCCGTCTTCCGACGTGGGCTTCGCCTCTGGTTTCCTGTCGCAGTCTCTCTGGCTGTCGTGAAGCTCATGTTCTGGAAAATGGGGACCGCATACATTGATAATTTCAAGTCACTCACGGGAAACCAATCCTTCAACACTCCTTATGACATGCCAAATACACTCGTGTATTTCAATTCTGTATTCAACATGTTCTGGATCACGCATGACTTTGCTACGTCTGCTGGCAGTTACGCCTTCCCTTCGCAACTGCTCTGGATTGTGAACGTGATCTACATGCAGAGTTATACCGTGTATATGGCGATGCTCATCATTCCTTATACTAGGAACTCATGGCGTGTCAAAGGTTCGATCCTGTTCATCATCACCGCCTGGTGGGTCCAATCGTGGGCATGGTTCACCGTGACCGGCCTGATCCTCGCCGACATGGTGTTCAACATGAACTTCAAAGAGAAGGCGAAAAGAGGAATACCCATCTGGAGGTCCAGAAACATCTACTGTTCCTCGTGGGTACTATACTTGGTGCTCATGGCAGCTGGCTTGATAATGCAGTTCATCTGGACTGGGTGGAAACCGCAAGATGTAGATGGAGAGATCATTGCACACGCTGGTCTCTACTACACGGGTGGTCTGAACAACCAATACGACCCGAGCCAGCCTCAAGCCAGAGATGATATCTATCTTATTCTGGTAGCCCTCTTCTTCGCCGTGGAAACTTATGACTTCCTCCAGCGGCTGCTAAGGAACTCGGTTCTTGTCTACCTTGGAAGCAGGTCACTTAGTGAGTTACTTCATAATGCATTGACACTGTTGTCTCATCTCCAGCTAATTTTACTCTATCACAGGTTGGTTCCTAGTCCAGAGCATCCTCATCTATACTGCAGGCATCAAGCTTTTCGTTCACCTAAATCAGGAGAAACACTGGCCATCGGAAGGGTCTGTATTTACAGTCTTCATAGTCTGCCTGGCAGCTGTCATTCCTATCGCAGAGCTATTTTACAGATTGATTGAATATCCCTCCCGTGCTCTAGCATATCGGCTATTCGATTGGATTCGGGAGTGAAATGGGATGCTTGTGGATTCAGTCGCATATTGATTTTGCATTTTCATCATGGTTGCTTCCGTACAGAATACGTGTATGCATTATTTGATCTCTCTTCTTTATGCGGCTGTAGTTTATCTTTGCATAATTTATTCGTGAGCATTTATGGAGGCTGTGCGTTATCTCTTATGCATAGAAATATTACACCACTGCATTCTGGTGACAATTCAAGTTTAATGACATTGTTCGTACCTGGCAGCTCGTCGGACTAGGGCTACACTCAGTGGGCCATTAGGAAAAACCAGGCTGTCAATTTCAGTTTGACGCATAGTATCATTTTAGATAGTGCAGGTCATAGAATATTGTCACACTATCAAATCAGAGACGGTACATAAGCCCACGTATGCATTGGTTTCTATTTTCTCACAAATACAGACTGGTCTGATTGTGGCCACTATATGTCATGATAGGAAGGTATGATTGGCAATTGGGCTGACTTGATCCTTGCAGATGCATCGTGCCCTGTCCGTTTGCCGATTGGCATTGTGCCAGTGCGAGATATGACCACATCTGTTTATAAACAGGGATTATAGTACAAGATGTTATAATTTTACTGATAACGCTATCACCTGTCCTTAGAAATGTTACATTAGTTGAATGTAACTGGAGCTAGATGTTGAGCGTCGCGTGCCAGATGAATGGTTTGTTCTTAGATTTAATCCCAGGAGATTCTGTAATTATCGTTAGCAAGGTTGCAACTAAATTCACGCTTTAGATGACAAGGCCCCTGGCAAGAGACTTACCCAAGCATGATTCCAGCTCCGACGGCCATGGCTAAAAATTGAGTAGCTGTCTTACGAAGCTCGGCACCCTTGTCCTTGCCAGTCTCCAGGAGCTCCGGAATAACTGCCACAGTGCCCACATAGAGGAACGTTCCCGCAGTAAAGGGAAGAAGCATGTCACCCCATGTCAGGCTGGTTCCTAGGAGCCCTGTAGAAGACGCCGCTGCGGATGCATCCGACGAGCTTGCTCCACCGAACTCCTGCACGGCGATACCGATACATGTCCCAAGGAATGCTCCTACAGCCGTGACAAACTGAGCACCCATTGCCTTACGCTTAGAGAAGCCTGACTGGATTAGCAAGGCAAAATCTCCCACTTCGTGGGGGATCTCATGGAAGAAAACGGCAACGGTGGTTGTGGCACCTATGGTAGGGGATGCATAGAAAGAAGACGATAGGGCCAGACCGTCGGTAATGTTGTGGGTGAAGTCGGCAATCAGGTTTAGGTAGCCACCAAGCTTGACGCTCTGGCTGATCTCCTTCTCTTCGTGTTCCCCGTGTTTAGGCGTGCCAGCGTCTGCCTTGGACTTCCGCTGCTTCAGCTCGCTGCCACTGTTTTGTTTGTTGGACTTCGAGCCCGTAGTAACCGCAGTATCTGCACCTTGGGATGTGTGGGCATGACTGTGGCCGTGGTCATGACCACCGTCCCCTCCAGTAGCGATCCTGAGTGACTTGTCCATGGCGACGAAGGTCAAGAAGCCCACCATTATCGCCAAACCAAGAAGAAGGTTCTTGTTAGGCTCCACCATCACAAATCGAACATGCTCTGGGGAGTCTTCTCCCAAGAATATCTCCGGAAGCAGGTGGAAAAGAGTGTCACCCAAAAGTCCACCAACTGCGAACGCCACCATGACGGAAAGGGATGACGGGTCAATATTAGGTGGACATAGTGCAAGTAGGAAATCTGACGATGGTCAATGCGACGATCAAGTGGACGGCATTCTGTTCGCGACATTATACGCACTAGGTGGTCCAGAAATATAGAGAGTTGCCAAAATCGAATTGACCGCAGGGCTTCCTGGGAAGAGAACAGCAAAGATTCGTGATGTCAGACTAGCTGTCTCCGGGCTTGTTGCACGTTTGTGCTCGTTCAAGGCTTGGACCAATGAGCATTCCTAAAGAATGGATCAGTTACAATTATATCAAGATTATAGAAGGCATAGAGACCAGAGTCATACCTGCAGCTGCTCCTCGATCTGTGTCGCGGATAGATCTCCGACGGCATCAGCATGGCCGGGGGTTACACCAGCAGCCGCTAGAACAGAAAAAACAATTGCTCCAAGCACTAAACCAAACAATGCCTTGCGCATTGTGGGAAATGTCTTGAAAGCCATTGCATCCACCGTTCGCATGAACTGGGGACGTTGCAATGGAGGCTGTTGTATCTGATCTGATCCAAAACGGATCGGGCCAAAATCGGAGCACGGAGATTCCTAAAGTAGAAATATGTGCAAATATGCCAAGACCATATGCAAACATCCAAAAAAAGTTGAACGGCTCAATCGATAAGACATTATTTTTGTCGCCGCAAAGATCGACCTTATTGAATTCAGTTGAATACGAATTTCCCAGAGTCAAGATGGGTCGCGAGCTACAGAAGAAAAAGAACAGATCGGCCGTGCCCAAGCTCAGGCGCAAGCGCAAGACTTTGCCTCATGGCAATAAAAAGATCGATGTTCTAGGAAATGCCCTCATTGCGGAGAACTGGTGAGATAACATATTATTGTATTTAGCCTTCGTGTTTTATCAGGATTCTAATTTTGCTCACAGGGACAAGAAATTGACTCTCACGCAAAATTACCGCCGACTGGGTCTATCTGCTCGCCTGAATGCCCCCACAGGTGGTGTCGAGAAGCGAACGGGCGGAAATCCTATCGAAACGACATCCGATTCTCTCCATATCAACGGTAGTGCCAAAGCTGCTGCCACAAATCTCTCGCTCGGTGAAGCCCGTGTTGAAAGAGACCCAGAGACCGGCAAGATCCTGCGCGTCATAAACGATGATGAGATCGAGATTGCGGGGCGCAAAGTCCGAAAAGACAACCCACTTAATGACCCGTTGAATGACCTGTCCGACCTGGAGGAGGAAGTGCAGGCACGGCGCCAGGGTTCGGACAACGCTATCGTGAGGCAATTGGAGCTGCAGGCAGCTCAGGAAGAAGAGCTCGCCAAGAAAAAGAAGCCTCGTCAGCAAAGCACGCGAGAGCAAGAGTGGATCGAGCGGTTGATCAATAAGCATGGCGATAACATTCAGGCCATGGTCAGGGATAGGAAGCTGAACCCTATGCAGCAGAGCGAAGGTGATATCCGTCGGAGGATTAAGAAGTGGAACCAAAGTCATGGTCAGCAATAATGCTTCGTCTTTGCTGCATACCTAAAACCAGGCGATATGGGCGTTAAGGTCATGGTGAAAAGTTATTCATATGGGTCCACATAGAACATAAATATTCTTGTCATCTAATGTTTTGGAACTGCTTTGCCCTTTTCCTATTCTTACGAGGCGTGGTGTCCATCCCTCGGTTCTTGCTATGTGCTCCGTCTCCCTCAATATTCCAATACCGTGTGGTTCGGCTTGAAAGCAATTGAACATCGAGGGATCACTCTCTACATATCCGATGTGACTGCATCATGGTCATCACCTAGGAATCCAGATTCTACAAAGCAACATTCTGATAGTCAGGGCATATAACATCGATACATGGGATTTTCCTTCCGGATAGCATCGACTCCATCAGTATCAATTCGTTCTTAAAGCTACTCTATGTACCATGCAGTGAACAGGTCACCGCCTTTGGCATAACCCGTGATCTATGTGCCAGACTCTGCGTCAGTTCGTCCCATGAGAAATGCCTCAAACAACATAATCGCGCTAGTATTTTCTCTCTCCTTCTTTTCTTTTGTCTCTCTTTACGACGCGTCACTCATTTCCAAACACCCACACTCGTTTAACAAAGCCTGGTCTATCCTTACGCTGCCCTTTGGTACATTCTCACAAGTATCCTGAGAACGAGAGCCTTTCTGGTGAAATACCCTGTCACAATGGACTTCATCGCGTGCATATTGGCGTGGATTATCGTTCTTGGTGTCCCTGTTGGGGGTCAGATCGACGGGTGAGTACACTGATGCACTCTTCTATTGAGACAGATTCTTGGATATAAGCTTATTCTACAGCCATCTCGCTGGCAACACCTTCCTCTGCTCTAAGGTTGGGGGAACTTATTGTGATGGAAAGTCCATGGAGACTGCAGTCTTGATATCTTGCCTCTCACTGTCTGTCGCGCAGTTCCACTCGTGCAATGTTCAGTAAATTCCTCCTGAATATGACTGTGTATGGATAACATGATACTGACGAACCTGGCGATATAGACTGGTCAATGCTCTTCCTGACGGCTATAAGGAGTCGGCTCTTTGTAAGTAATACTGAGCTTGTGTTAAATGACCTATGTCCCCCCAGAAAGCGATGCAAGATATAGCTATTCATCTACTAATGGATCCAGGCTATGAATCCCCTGAGCGCGACGGGAACGCCGTTTGTGCCTTTAACGGCAGTGGCTACCCCTTGGATGGATCCAGTTTCTCCCTCTCCGAGAGCTTGCTGTCCAACCTGGAGCCTCTGGGAAGCCCGGCTGTGTCAGGATTGTCATCTCTTAGTACCGCTACGCAGGGTATTGCTATTCCGGCATTGACTTCTCCTGGAGTCCTTCCTCTCCCCACTGTGACCACACCTCCTCCCAGGAGTATGACCACGGAATCAACAATCTCAGAGCCAACAACTTTCAATGACCCTGGATGCCCTGCTTACATTCCCACTAAGACTATTCGACTATCTAGCATTGTGCGGACCAGTAATTCGACTCCAAAGACCACAATTTTCCTTTCTTCGTACAGATCAACTGTATACTCGACCGAGACAATCCAGATTGTTCTTGCTACGACCAAGAGCTCCTCTCCCGGGATCTTGTACCCTATGTCCGTCGTCAGTATGGCCGTCGGAGATGCTTCCAGGGCGGGTGTCTCTTCGAGCATGGTTACATCTACTGTTTTTGGCACTTTGGCTCATAATGGATGGTCCAGCACTGCGAATGCTGCTCCGCCCTATCCTGGACAGGGAGCCTTTGTTGCTCTGCTTGCTTTCGCAGCAGCTGTTTTCTAAATGTGTACCATATGCCGCAGTGGCAAGACCTGGTGTCTCCTGTAAGGTCCATATGAAAACTGGCATGGGGTGAGCACATGCTAGTCTTGTCTATGCCTTTATGTATTATGAGCATATCTCATCGACGCATGACCTTGATTGTTGGACGGTCGGTCAATCGATAGCGCAATGAAATGGTATGATATTCAGACCATTCTTCCAAGCCATATGTAGATAGCTTGTAATCGTGATCCTAAAAGTTTCATCCTGGTTATGGATCTTAAAAAGAATGGGAACCCACCCGGGCACTTGCCAGACTCGCATGTAGAATCTTGGTTCCAGACTCTCTGCGTGTAGAAATAGTAGTTTCTAATATACGGTCCTATATGACATCTGCATCTACTATTTCACCACCTTCTATCATTTCTGGATGATTCAGAATGAAAATTTCAGGAAATTCCTGTGATGTTTTGTACTCTAGCACAGATATGGAGTACAATATACACTTCTAATCTTTTTACATTAAACGGTTCTAAAACTGATATATCATGGAACGCCCCAATTAAATAAACACCTGATCCCCTTAGCATGTCTGAGCAGAACACATAAATTCAATAGATCAATAGTACTGCAACATCAACCATGAATTACTACTTATTCACATCACTGAGATCGATCCCCTTAAAAGATAGGCTTTATTCTGCCAGAACTCACCGCCTTAAGTACGACGGCAAATCGGCCGTACGTCAGCCTCCTATTTTCGCGTACTTTGCTGATGCTATCCTAGATAGTAACCAACAAATTGTAAGTTCACTGATACATGAATAAAAAAAGCGATTTATCGATATAACTTCATCACTGTGCCAATAGATTCGAAAGCGATATGTAAATATCATGCAAGAACTAGTTGCCACTTAATCTTAACTACTAACTCAACGGCTTGATGATCTGATCCCTTCCTCACGTGCCCGCCGGAAGTTTAACTAAAACAGGATCCGCTGTCAACTGGATTTTATTTTCTCGCTATTTTTTCTTGGAAATGATAAGCTAATGAGCTAAAATGTCCCACATGGCGGCTGGATCTACTGGATCCAGTGTTTCATACAACGGACGGTTCGGGCCCAGTGCGTTGCTTAATGGGAACGTTATCGGTAGGGATGGGACGGTGGCTGTTTTGGGATAGGACGAATGATAGGAGGAGATACGGAGTAGTTATACCTCCGTGCTTATGAGAGTTTACTCTATGTATGTTTGTATACTTAGTATACATCTTCCCTTTGATAAGTCCAGTTGCGGGCTGCGATGACTCATGGTTACCCTGCCAACTGGTCGCTTTGCTTTTGAATTGGCCAGATTAGCTACAGACCCTGCATGCTTAGTCCCGTGCTTCTACCTAGATAGGATGCAAGATATGGTTTCTGGAAGGTTTATTCGGAAAGTTGTTTCGCGGTATTGATCATAATTCATAGATGTAGAAGACGTCTCTGTGCATACTACGCAGCATAAAAGAGATGGCCCAAGGGCTTAATCAGTCTCTATCCGCGTCAGCGTCCTTGTCTTTGTCGACATTGGGAACGCCAACTCTCAGGACTATGCGCACCCATCTTCTGCGTCTCCATTCCCCAACACCATGCGAAACAACTTCCTCCCAGTCGCGGCTAGCGGCTTTGCCCTTGCCCTTGGACTCTTGCTTGGCTTTCAGATCTAACCTGGATGTAGTGCTCGGGTCTTTGGATGAACCGTAGATAGTAGAGTTGAGGTCAGTCTCCGTGTCCGGCACGTCAGAGGCAGGAGCCAGATCCCAGACCCAACCACCAACTTCTTCTCCAGCACCGGCGATGCCAAAGTTTTCATCGGGCGCCTCGAATCCAACACCGGTAACCATGCGCTCAACCACCCATTCGCGGGAATCCAGATCTAATTCCCACTTCTTATTCTTCCAGGCCCAGCCAGTGGGTGGTTGGACATCCTCAAAGAATCGACAGCCACGGGGGCGGTCACCAGCAATGCGGGACGGCGATAAGGGATCATACGGGGTTGGACTAAAGAGGACATGTTCCCATTCCGGAGAAGACGAGTACAGTGAGAGCGGCCGATACTGAAGCTCGAAAATCTCGACTTCACGCTCTTCCGGGGAAGAGTCCAATGAGATATCGACTATGTTGTTCAAGGAGGATATCAACGCCGGCGGGGACGAAGGGGCTTCCGAGCCTTTGTTGTCCTGGCTATCATCGTGAGGTCCCTCCTTTATACTCTCCATACATTGACGGATGAATTTCTGCACCCCGGGGTGATTGGCGACGATGCCAGCATTGCCACCGATAAGCAAGATGAAACGCAACGGCAGGTGGTGCGCTGTGAGGAACAACACAGCCATGATAACATAAAGTACCAAGAACAGGGTGGAAGAGAACTTCTCGTCCGAGAAGTTCGTAGCCGGGGCCACCAGGGAGACCACGGCATCATGTCCATTGGCAAAGTCGGCCATGGAATTCTGCAGATCGCGCATGTTGCGGAGAAAGTCCTTCGACGTCTCGCTTGCTGGCTTGATCGTCTTTGCTGGAGCAAGAGCGGGTCCTTCGTAGGAATAATAAGGCGTTGTACTCGAAGTGGAATTGGAGGGAGGCGGTGGATGGCGCGCTAAAAAGGCTGGCACCATAATGAAGAGTAGCACGACGGCTATGGGTAGAATGATCAACAAATAGGGATCCAGACAGACGAAGGAATAGAGACACAGAAAAGAGAGCGTATGGGTCGGGGTGCGCCAGCTGAGCAGACGTTCAACTCTATTCTGGAAGACGAAGACTATGCCAATTCTGGGATTTGCTTTAGCTATAGATCAGATGGCATACGGAACTATAAAAAGTATACCTCGCATTGAAACGGCGAAAGTTGTTCCCCATTACCGGCAGACTGAAATCGGGTCGCTTGGTCTTCCCATGGGGATGTCCGTCCTCCGTGGAAACACCGCCATCGTCGATATCGGCTGGAATTACTTGCTGCAGAATCCTAAGCCACTCGTCAGCCATGTGCGCGCGGTATCCCATTTGGAATGTAAATGCGAGCTCACTTGGAGAAAAGACGGTCCTGGATGGACGCTTGTCCATGCGATGCTAACGTCTCCTGCTGCTCTCTCTGGCGGTCGAAAGAGAGCCTCCCAAACCAACTGTCTCTCTTCGAGCGCGGTGCACTGTCGTCATTGGGCTCTCCAAGGACCGGGATAGGTTCATCCCGGTTGACGACGGCGTCAGCTGAATACTCCTCCATCGCGGCAGAGATCAGGACGTGAGGATCATGGACCGGAGAGAACCATCTTCAATAAAAGACGGAAGAAAAGAGACGAGCCCCAGGAGAAAGAGGAACGAGAGAAAGACCTCGGGAGCGATAGACCAACGATGCGGAGGGCATATGCTTCTGATCCCGAAAGCCGGGGAGGCCGTTTGCGCTGTTTGCAGGCAGCGTTGCCGCTAAGAGCACAGCAAGCCCGACGATCCAGGGGCACGCACCAGCAGGACGAGGAGGACGAGGATAGAGGCCTGGTTGTTGTTTACCACCAGGAGATCCTGTCCAGACTGCCCTCGCACGCTGGCATTGTCGTCTCTGCGCCATCTCATCGTGCCCTCCCGTGGTCTGCTGGCCTGCCGTGTCGTAGTTGCCTCCGTCAACTGAATTAGTTAGTTCCTCCAACCGATTGATTGATATGCTTGGGTTTCCCTAACGACAACCCCGAGTCCAGCAGCAAGCTCTCCACGGGCTTGTTTTCACCACTCGACCACCTCCTCTGTCGTCCATCAGCAGTCGACGAAGAGCTCTCCTGTCGATATATACACTTCTATATCCAGCATTTCCTGCGTCTTCCCTGCCTGAACCACTCCCGGTTCACCGTTCAAGCTCATTGTCTGCGTTCCCCCCGCGATGGACCGGTGACAGCTGCAGGTCGCGACTTTGTTGACCACGCCTCTCGAATAACTTGAGACCCATCCCAAGAGCCATCCAGTGGATGCTGCCGCGACTGGATTCTGTGCGGGGTCTTGTTATTCTGCGTTGAGTCTCCGTCTTGGGTGGAATAAACATTTTCGATCAACCGGTCTCGTAACCGTCGTCGAAAATCTCAAAAATCATGTCGACCAAGGTGGCTTCCCAGCAAATGCCTGGTTCTGCACAATCACGCACAACCAACTCGAGGACATCCAATTCATCCCGCAATGACGATTCTGGATCTGGAGGTATGCGACCTGTGGTGTCGAGCCAAACGCCTGCCGCAAGTGGGAGAAGCAGACAGCTAACGATGACGACTACCACAGCGGAGGGTCCCGGGCGACGAAGACTGCAGAGGCCTCCATCCAAAGGATCTGACTTGAATGCGACATCCTTCACATCGAATGCCGCAGGCGGCAGACGCGGTAGTGTGGTTAGGAGACAACCTTCCACTCGAGAGCAGAAGGCACCGTTAGGCCCGCGCCCTCAAGGCAGTCCTGTGAAGCGGTATAGTCCACCCCCATTTTCCTTTCTTTGTCAGGACGTGACTGACTTTGTCCCTATTTTAACCATTCTAGACACATTTCCACCAGCTTCTTGCATTCTGTCCACTCATCTCTCGATTCCACTACTGATTCTAGCGAAAGCCAATCCATCAGCACTAATTCGCGCCTCAGCCTTGGAACATCTGGCACTGGGAGCTGGAAGAGGATAGAGAATCAACAGACACCACCGGACAGCTCAGAATTCCTAGCTCCCATCAACTTCGACGATTTTCATAATAGTATTATGGCGGAGCCAACTCTCAGCCATTTCCCTATGCCCGGCCAGGCAGGAGGTGCTGGGGGTAGTTATGATAACAAGTCCACCGCGTTTAAATCCAATAATCCTTGGGCTAAAGTTGGATCTACTTCAGGGGCTCCACCGCCAGGAAGCAATTCTGCAACCCAGCCAGGTGATGCCGGAGGTCAGCCCGCGCAGATGCCTCCTCCGCCTGCTCCAGCGACCTTTCGACGACGTCGCCAGAGTCTAGCGCCAGCACCTTCTTCTAACCCTGTTCCGACAAGGGCGCCACGGAAATCGCTTGGTCCTGGAACGATTCCACTTGACAATGCATCTGGAGCAGTCGCACGGAGACGACCCAGTCTGGTAAGCCGGAAATCCAGCAACGATACGAATAACCTTGATCAGGGAAATCTCCCTTTCCGTTCTCGACCGTCGAATATTGATGGTACTGGCGAGGAGTCCAAGCTTCCAGCGCCTCGCAATCTGAAAGCGAAATCGCTTCTACCGCCCTCCAGAGAGCCCCGAGACAACCTCTTGACTCCGTCAGGTTCTGAACATTCGAGATCCTCCTGGACAACGCCTTCAAAAACTGGAAATAGCCAGCCAACGACCCCTTCTTCCGCAAAAAGGGTATCCGTTATGCCACCTCATGCCACAGGCCTTGGTGCGCGTACGATAAGCCCCACGGATGCCAGACGGATGCAAAGAATGTCTATGATGCCTCAGGCTCCTCCAGTGCCTCATACTCCCCCAACCCAGGCAGAACGGGTGCCTTCACGTCCTCGTTCATCTGCTCAGTCGCCCTCAATGTTACCAAGGAAAAGTGTGACGCCGTCTTCCACGAGAACGACACCGGACCCCAACCGCAAATCCTATAGCTCTGGTATGTCTCTGTCGTCTGCGACAAGCTACAATTCAATACGGAATTCGAACGGCTCTCTCCAGCCTCGACTCTCGCAAAATCTCTCGACTTCGCGACTTCCAACACCGAAACCTCGCGTGGAAAGCATGGCTGCTCCTGAGACGGAGGAAGTCCCTCCGGTGCCTGCTATTCCCAAAGCATTTGAATCACCAAAGGGCGAGAATGATCCTGTCTTCCCAAATTCTCATGGCTCGGCGATTATTTCATCAGAGCTTGTAGCCCAAAATGCGGATTCGAAGCGGAACTCCGATTCCAGCAGCAATATCGCCATTTCTGGCCAGGACGATCCCGCTCTTCCTTCGAGTCGACGGGTACCAAAGACCCCTGAAGCCAAGGTAAAATCATCTGCTCCTATGGGGAAGAAGAATCTCCAGCCTCTCAAGCTTCCGCCCTTGAACCTACTCCCACTGAGTACACCAATGGCTGCCAAGATTGAGGCATTGAAAGATCGCGATACTTCATTGCAAGCAGATCTGGGTACCTACACTCCTCCGCCTAATCCCAGCACAGCGAAGACCCCAAGCACGCCTTTAACTGCGTCAAAGGCAGGGTTCTTCGATATCTATGGCGAACCGGATCCTATGCCTAAAACGCTGATCAGGAGCAGCACCTCACACTATGTACTCAGTTCGAATACGAGTGGCTTCAGACCGGCCAGCAGCTCCAGTGCCCTCGGACAGCCTGAGCTCCCGAAAGATGACAGGACCTCTTCTCCGTACATCACCTCATTGCCGAAGACCAACAGTGATGTAGTACCGAAAACCGCTACAGATACTGCGCAAACCTCACTCCCAGCGAAGCCGATTGGACCGCGGCCCCAGACTCAGAGTTCAGCATTCTCTTCCAATGCCGAGACTCTCAGCCAGATGTCTACTCCTACAGACCCTGAGAGCAATAGTGTTTCCGGTTCATCCTTGAGGACGAGATTAAATCTAACCAGGAAGGCCAGCACTTCCAAGGCACAAGCGACGGCGATGCCTGACGGAGATCCGGTCAAGTACGATAACATGCCGCCACCGCGGCTCCCGGCATCTGCTACTTGGACCAATTTGTCGACTGCAGCTAACACCAGTCCAACGCTGAAACCTGCTGCTAAAGCTAGACGAAAGTCGTCAATGTCAGGAATTGCGAATACTGTGAGCACAAGAAACCAGAACCTTAGCAGTGACAGAAACCGGGGGCTCGACCCTAGTCCCTCGACGACGGATAGCGGTGAAACGGAGGTTTCGCATAACCGCTCCGCATCGTCGATCCTATCCCCTGTTCACAAAATCCTCAGCTCTGCGAAATCGAGTTCTGCTCTTAGACAGCGTCCTTCGGACCCGAGTGTGGACCCGAATGATGTCGCTGCGGAAGATGAGATGAAGCGATTGGGAAGTAAACGGAAAGACTTTGAGACTGCTGCTAAAGAGCTTGACGAACTGCGTCGTCGAGCAAGCCCTAAGGAACGAGTAAGTCCTGGTCAGGCACTAAAGATGGCAAGTCTCAACATATTTGAGCGAGGAGAGATCATCGACTTCAAGGATATCTATTTCTGTGGAACTCAGAAAGCGAAGAAACATGTCGGAGACCTCAAGTCGCAGTCGGCGAACTTCGGTTATGATGACGACCGAGGCGACTATAACATCGTCATCGGTGATCATTTGGCTTACCGTTATGAAGTCGTTGATGTATTGGGCAAGGGAAGCTTTGGTCAGGTTGTGAGATGCGTGGATCACAAGACAGGAGGGCTTGTTGCCGTGAAGATCATCCGTAATAAGAAGCGGTTTCACCAGCAAGCGCTCGTTGAAGTCAACATTCTCCAGAAGCTCAAAGAATGGGTCAGTCAACTGTTACTTTGGTGTCTTTGCTAGCGGATTTGCTAACTCGATGTATAGGATCCTCATCGTCGCCACAGTGTGGTGAATTTCACCCAGAGTTTCTACTTCCGAGGCCATCTCTGTATCTCGACTGAACTCCTTGGCATGAACCTCTACGAATTCATAAAGGCCCACGACTTCAGAGGATTCTCTCTGACATTGATCCGCACTTTTACCAAGCAGCTTCTGAGCACGCTGATCCTTCTGCAAAGCAAGAAGGTTATTCACTGTGACCTAAAGCCAGAAAATATTCTTCTCGTTCATCCTCTACGGCCCGAAATCAGAGTTATCGACTTCGGTTCAAGTTGCTTCGAGCACGAAAAGGTATATACCTACATCCAGAGTCGATTCTACCGTTCTCCGGAGGTGATCCTTGGAATGTCGTATGGCTTGCCGATTGATATGTGGAGCTTGGGGTGTATCCTTGCTGAGTTATACACTGGATACCCCATCTTCCCTGGAGAGAACGAGCAGGAACAGCTTGCTTGTATCATGGAAGTGTTCGGGCCACCAGAGAAACATTTGATAGAAAAGAGTACTCGCAAGAAGCTCTTCTTCGATTCGTTGGGTAAACCTCGGTTGACCGTGTCCTCCAAGGGGCGCCGACGCCGACCGAGTTCCAAGGACCTCAAGCAAGCTCTGAAGTGTGACAACGAGCCTTTCCTTGATTTCGTTGCTCGTTGTCTTCGCTGGGATCCATCCCGCCGGCTGAATCCAACTGACGCCTTGAACCATGAATTTATCACTGGCATCAAAGCTCCCAGCCGATCCCGGCTCTATCTTAGCTCCAACACAAGCTCTCCTGCCAGACGTGTGCACACAATGTCTACACCATCGTCGCGCCCTCTACCGGAGCCGCCGGGCACAAGTCTCAGGAACGGCACGGCGGTCAAGAACGACTCGTCGAACAACTCTCCAATCAAACAGACGCCTACGAAGAGAGCACCAAATGGTCCACAGGCACCATCATCGGTGAGAAAAGCATCTAACGGTGGTTCTCTGTCTGGTTCCGCCCTGCCGCGAGTCGCTGCGAGGAACGTCAGCTCGAAGTCGGACCTTGCGGCGGCAGCGGCAGCTACCAGTCTGGTAAGTTTGTGACCGATGATACACAGCTCTGCGGAACCCTGAGCTAACTGCGACACAGAGATCGAGATAGCCGCCGACCGTGTTGAATCGCTTTTACTTTCTTATACATTTTTAATAAACGTCTCCTTTTTTTGCAGTTCTCTTCTCTACTGTCATTATGCAGCATAGACGGGTTAGGGATGTCAGTGCTTTTGTCTTCCAAGTAATGATTAAAGTGAATTGGATTCGACAAGAGAGCGAAGGGGAGAATCCGTCCTATACCCCTGTTTGAACATCTGCATCTGTTGTCAAAGGCGAATGTGTTTTCTTTTCTTTTTTCGGTCCACGCATTACTGTGTGATCCAATTACGACTCTGCAGTTCTTGACTCTTGGTTTTCAACTTTCCGCGCTGTGTTCATGTTTGTCTTTTTTATATCCATCATTTGTCTTGCCGCTAATCACACGCTCCTGGGAGTAAGTTGACAACCATCGCTTACTTGATCATCATTGTACGAGCACATTCACCTTCATTCACATATTTCTTGGGAAAGGGTATGAGTTGCTGTTTTTGCCACTTGCTCGGAGTCGTGACGGGCCTTGACCTGTTGCGCCGAGCGCGATGCATGACTGTTGACCGTTCACAGCGAGCTTAGAGGCTGCCCGCTATTATTGGAAATACTTAGCATACAACCTGCAATATGTAGAAATATTTGCGATATTGGTTACTGCCTAACTGGCCAGTTAACTTGATCTTACCGTATAACCCTTTGTCTTCGTACTCCAACAGCCTACTTAGGGACGAAGTAGATACGTACATAGATAGAATAGTATAGGTAAACTACGTCTATTCGAGATACGACACTGAGAGGCAACAGATAACAAGTACACTGTAGATATGTTACCATCAGCTGTCTCAGTCGATAAATGAAATCAACGACTGGGATTCGGTGGTTGTCTGGTTGTCTCACAGATGCTACACAAGGAGGGGCTTGTATGTATTCCGCGCCAGGGCCGAGTTCCGCAGCGCGTTCCGGAATACTTGGCCTCTCCGCGCTTATTGAATGTCTCCTTCTAGACCAAGTTCCCTACAGACGTAATCTTTCGAACGCTCGTGCTACACAGGATCTAACTCTTTAAATTTTCGATTTTTGTCTCTCCTTTCAGTCCCATTGTGTCTTCTTGAACCTCGCTCGCATCCTTCATGTTTCTACCCACTCTATGTTGAACACTGGTCCGTCGCGATGAACGGGTTCGCCGCCCACGGCCTCGATGCGGACTCCTTCGGGGAGAAAGCTGGAGTTGGGTCTGGATTGAAGACATTCGATGCTTTCCGTGAGTACTGAAGCCTGTGTTTGACTCGTGAATCTTGGGCACGGCATAATACTGGGGTTGCTTTGAGCTCCAGCTGTGCTATCGTCCCCCGATAGGTACATAATAGAGCCACCGCTAACAAGGGCGTGTACGTTTAGCAAAAACAAAACCGGATTACACGGCTCCCTCTCGACGCGGTGGACAATGGACAGTCGTCATCCTCGCGATATGCACAGTTCTCACCTTCTCGGAATTCCGGACTTGGTTTCGCGGCCATGAGAACCATCACTTCAGCGTCGAGAAAGGAGTCTCGCATGAGCTACAGCTCAATTTGGATATGGTGGTCGCTATGCCCTGCAAAGATGTTCGGGTAAACATCCAGGATGCCGCAGGCGATCGTATTCTTGCTGGCGACCTGTTGACGAGGGAGGACACGAGTTGGAAGTTGTGGATGGATAAGCGCAACAAGGAGATGCACCATGGTATCCATGAGTATCAGACGCTGAACAACGAGGATACGCGGCGATTGTCAGCGCAGGAGGAAGATATCCATGTCAGCCATGTGCTGGGTGAAGTGAGGAAGAATCCGTGGAGGAAGTTCCCTAAGGGACCGCGCCTCAGGAGGGGGGATGTTGTTGATTCTTGTCGGATCTACGGCAGTCTCGAGGGGAATAAGGTCCAGGGAGATTTCCATATCACGGCTAGAGGACACGGATACCAGGATTTTGGGGCTCATCTCGATCATAAAAGTACGTTCCACTCCCTTACCATTACTGCTGCTTTCAGTCAAACCAGGGCATATACTGATTATGTGACATGAATAGCTTTCAACTTCTCACACATGATCACTGAGCTTTCCTTCGGTCCTCACTATCCCTCCATCCTCAACCCTCTCGACAAGACCATGTCAACTACCGACCAACACTATTACAAGTACCAGTACTATCTCAACATCGTCCCCACCGTGTTCTCCAAGGGCAGCGTCTCACCGGATGCCCTTCCTTCTCCGAATCGCCGCAGCAGGAACCTCGTCTATACGAACCAGTACGCCGCGACGAGCCAATCGCACGACATTCCAGAAAACCCATACAACATCCCTGGCGTATTCTTCAAATATAACATCGAACCCATTCTGCTGCTCGTCAGCGAAGAGCGCGGCAGCTTTCTCGGTCTCATTGTTCGTCTAGTGAATGTCGTTTCGGGAGTTATGGTCACAGGAGGCTGGCTGTACCAGCTCAGTGGGTGGTTCGTTGATGTAGTAGGACGAAGAAGAGCAAGAGGGAAGTCCGAAGGGGTGCTGAACGGTAGACATTCACATGAAGACGACGAGTAAATTCTTCGCCTTCTAGAAGGAAAAAAATATCTTCTTTCCCTTCGTTAGGTTGAGAGATGCCTCCTGGCTTGTGTCATTACCACCATATGCGTGCTGGTGGATGGAGTATTGGTGTGGAGTTCTAGGTTCTTCTTTGTGTCTTTTGTTGTTTTTCGAGCGTCATTTGTGATATCTCTGTATTGCTATGTACTACTTGCCTACCTAGGAAACTAGCATACGCGAACAAGTCCTTTTATCTTTTCGGTTTGATCGAAAGTAATATGTCAACCCATAAAATATATTCTAAGAAAACCCGCGGGATATCATTCATTTAAAAAGGCATGTCGTAACTGAGCTGTTCTCCTCATCAATCAAAGCATATATAAAAATACATCCCGCCCAAGACCCATACACGGAAGAAAATATACGTCTTTAGACACCATTGGGGCCTGTCCCTCATATCTCAAATATCTCTCCCATGCCGACGCCTGCGCCCTCCGCACCGGCTCTGCTGTCTACCAAGTCAAGACGCCATCCTTTCCAGTTGTTCAACTTCGACTTGACCTCGCGAACCCATTCGACGCGTTTACGAGACTCTTCTTCTGCCTGTGCGCGGGCGAATGCCTCCTCGTCGAAATCGTCGTCGTTCTCAGACAGAAGTTCTAGGCTTCCTCGAGCGGCAGGGGGGTGTTGACGAGACGGGGGACGGTTCCATCCGCCGTTTCCTCCGGTAAAGGCTGCAAGGCCGCTTGAGAGAGCAGCTGTGATAGACGAATGCTGCGATCGGCCTGTCGTGCTGCGGCGGCGAGAAAGGTCTGGGACACCGCCGACGAGATCCACATCGTCGAAGGTATTGGCAGCACTGGCATCTGGCGATATTATCGCATTCTCGTCCTCGCCTTCCAATTCCTTTCGACGTTCTTTCCATATTCCACGGCGGAGATCGAAGACCTCTCCCTCGAGCTCACGGACTCTTCGCTCAAGACGTGCCCGTTCCTCGTCTTCTAGCTCGTCGAGCCCTTCGTTGTCTTCACCAACGGCTTCCCGTTTACGTGCCCGTTCACGTTCCTCCTTGAGTCGTAAATTCTCGTTCTCGATAGTCACGAGTTTCTTCCGCAGATGGGCGACGTCCTTTTCTGCCTTTTCGGCTTCGCGCAGTCGTACTTGGTTTCGAGACTCGGCCTCTTTGTGTAGATTGCCCAGTGCCTGGAGCTTCTTCTCCAGAGTTTCAATCTTCTTGTCCGCCTCCGCCTTTGCCTCCTTGAGTTCGTTGATCTCGCGCTCCTGGCTCTTGATTAATGTCTCCGTAGATGTTTTGTTGACGCCCTCGTTGACTGCCTTCTCAGCTGCTCGCGTGAGAGAATTCTTGGCGTCTGTGAGCTCAGCTTGCGTCTTCTGCAAAGCAGCCTCACTGCGTGAGAGCTTTTCCTCCAGGGCGGAAATCTGCTCTTCATGAGAGGTGCTCGTGGTAGATTGTGAGTTTAATTGGGCACGCAGGTTAGAAATTTCCAGTTCCATTGCCTCAATGGTAGAAGATTTGGATTCCAACTGCTGCACGAGATCTGACGGGGGAGACTGAGAAGTGCCGGCTACGCTGGCTGTGGATTTGTGTGTCTTGTGGAGATGCGAATTCTGGCGTTGTAATGAGGAAATCTCGGCTTTCTGTAATGGCGTCCTGTTAGTCGATTCATAACGAAAGGGCGCAATTCAATCATTGTCACGACTGTTTTATATCTACTCACCAGCTTATCAATCTCCGATGCTTTCTCCTCGGCCTTATTCAGCTTATCCTTCAATTCTGCAACATCCACGCTTGCCTCTCTGAGATCTTCCAGTTGCTCTTCTGTCTTTTTCCATCTCCCGTTTGCCTCTTCGAGATCTTTCTCCAGCTTCTTATTCTCCCTCTCGAGTTCTTCGATTCTGCTGGCCTGTTTCCGATAAACCTCCTGTACGCTGTCACCATCGGGAGTCAAAGGAGGAAGAGGCGGCGACTTGATCGTGGCTAGGGGGTTCGGGGAGGAGCTTCCATAGGACACCGATGATTTGCGGAATGAAGATGATCGCATTTTAGACTGCACGGAGAGGGAGGGCTGTCTCCGACGTGCATCACTTACGGTGTCTTCTTTCACGCTTCCTGGATCTGCTTCAGGGCCGGGAGACGTAGGAGCTTCTGGCATGGGCTCTGTGGCCGACTCTTCCACTTTCGCCTCTGGCTCATCTTGTTTTTCCTTCTCTGCGGTCTCGGTGGTTTCTGTCGCATGCTCTTTCTCTTCCTTAGGGTCCTCCTTAGGGGGTTCTTCTGCTGGTGTCGTATCCCCAGCTGACTCTGCGCCTGCGCCCTTCTTGTTCGCCTTTTTCTTTTGCTTCTGCAGCTGCGCGACCTAGACAGGAATACCCATATTAGTACACGAGCTCAAACATCGGACGGCTGTGAACGGGCCAGCTCAGCCCTGTTCAGAACAGCTCACCCTCTTCTTAGCGGCCGCGAGCTTCTCTGCCTTCGCTTTTGCCTCGTCGTCGGCCATTCTGTATTATGCGGTACAGAAGTCTTCGAATGAAATAGATTTATGAGCCAACCACTTGTCCGACCAGGCCCTGGGTGTTGTGGTGATGTCCAGAGAAGCTGACACCTTGCGCAGCGGAGGTATGGAGTGGGCAGCTTTCCGCGGAGTCGACGTGCACGGACCATCATCCCGCTGTCAGTAAACAGACGTTTAACTATGGTAGTATCGGATGATACCGCGCTATTCATTACTTCCACGAAACATCAGAGATCTCTTATTCCTTGCTGAGAAGTGGCGAACCATGTGAGTGTATCTTCTAGTTGAAAGTACGATCTACGGTCTGGGTATTTCGCGTCATTAAAATCTTCTAGTAAGAGATATGCATATACATATATTGGTTACAACCGGGTGAGAAAACTTCATGCTTTTGAGGATACGGCTGTAAGAATATACGGTCGCTACAGAATTGAACTGTACCTGGACAGAGTCCCATAAAGAAGGATTCTCAAACATCGTATATGATCATTCGCTTACTGTTTGGTTCTACAACGCCTATCTATCGTGACAAAGCCTTGTTGAATGCTATTGCAATGATTCCAACGGAGGAGGAGGGTCAACTAAGATCACATTCCTTCGCTTTCCATGTGTTCCTTCGTAGCCTCGAACACTGTTGAAAGTCCCGTCTTCTCGAAGGAATTCCCATCACGCAGCATTTGCAGCAATCCTTTTGCTGCAAGGAAAACCACAGACATGTCATGGCCGGAGAAACCAGCTAGTGCACTCTGCCCTTCCTTCCCAGGTACATGACCGAAAAATGGCATTAAATCGGAACTCTCCCATAACTATGAGGAATGGTCAGTACAGGAAAATATCCCCAGAGGTAACGACTTACTGCCTGGCCACACTTTCTCTGTATGCATTACTGTCTTCCTAGCCGATAAAGGTCCTTTGCACAAGACCGTTGAAATAGTCTTTTCCAGGCTCAAAAGCTTGCTGTCATTTGCCACATTGTACCATTGCATTACGTCGCGCCAGAAGCTGAATCGGCCACCACTGACCACGATGTTTCCATCTGGTCGTGGGATCAAGTAGTCGGAATGTACCGAATGCAGTAGGTGAAGGGCAGATAAGGACTCGATTTCCCTTCAGGAACCACTACGCGGCAGCAATTACCTCTGACGGGGATGATCTTGTTTCTGAAATGTATCGCCAGTCAGGATGTATAGGTACGCGTTCGTTGCAAATATCGCCTCCTTTGCCTTTACATAGCCTCTTTCCGTCTTTACGAGCCAGCAGCCGCCAGGCAGCGGAACATCAGATACTTCAACTACAGTAGTCATGGCTTGTAAATTGGCCCCCTTCTGCAGAGGTGTCCCGCCGTGTATGTATAATACGCCACAGCACCTTTGACACCCGAGATCTGCAAAAAGATTGTCAGCAAACGCCATAGTTAACTATGTACTAGACATGTTTTCCTTTCTCACCTTCTCAGCGTACTTCCACGATGTAAACTGAACATCGTCTAAGTCGGCAGTACCGTCTTGAATTAAGTCGTAGAACGATTTCTCTGCATCGTTTGCCACATTTGGATCGATGATAGCATCGCACGTTCTGGTCAGGACGAAATCGCAATCTATCTGTTCTGTCTGTACGAGGTTCTCGATCCCGATCAACTGCGAAGCTTCGACCCGAGCCAGTCGCGATGCTGCTTGTGGTCACGTATCTCTGAGAGTATTTCGAAATACGGTAGAAAATGTCTCTAGTTCATAATGATACCTATTCACTAGATCTTTCATATATACTCCGCTATCAAGGAAGACCTGAACGGAGGAGACTCTCGTCACACCTTCGCTTCACCAGCAGGCCCGGAGCTAGCTAATACCGGGAACCCCAGTTCCTTCCACGGCTTCAAGAGTTTGCGTTCAATATGAGTTGATTGCACATAATCCCCGTCCAGTTTCACTTTTGTTCCGATAGCCCATCAAGTGAATGACCAGGAGTTACTGTACTCCACGGCGCACTCAGCGGAGTAATTCGAACAGAGACAAAAGAGACGGAAAAAAAAAAAAAAAAAAAAAAAGGCTTCGCTACTCCACAAACCAATCACCTCGCTATAATAGTCTCTGCTTGAAATTATACCCTCCCTTGTTCTAGGCTATATGGTACACATACGGAGTACCGTAAGGATAGCAGACTTGGCCTAAGATAGACATAGAGCACGTGGGCATTTCCGCGGCATTCTTTGGCCTGCAGCAGGTGTCACTAGGGCGAGATTCCGGGATAGGAACCGAAGCGATTCTGATAAGGGAGGGCCCTTCTAGTGGACTATAAATCCAGTAAACCCCCGTCAGTACGTACCTAAGTCAGCCTAGAATGCAGATCGTTGCTAGCTGTCGGACATACCATAGTTTTTGGAGACTGGAGGTGGCAGTGTCGCTTGCTCCCAAAGGAGTATGGGGGCCTATGGTACTACTTTTTCTATAAAGCCAATGAGATGTTATCCGTGACATTGCTGCAAGCGTGCTTCCAACACTAGCAAGCATCCGCCATCCGCCACCAAAGCTTGACCTACCAGTACGATAGGCCATAGTGGAGGCATCTCCATCCTGCTGAAGGCTTAGCTGTTGCAGCGTCGTGATCAAGAAAGGAGTATGCGGCCAAGACAGCTAGCACAATCCAAGAATAGCATATCACTTCGGTTAGGGTTTGGTTAACCCTGCTCTATCCCTTCACTCTTGTTGGCCCTAGGCCCTTTCTAATCTCATGTAAGTATTTATTGCTTGAGTTCAGCTGTCTAGCCCTCTGATGCATTAGATGCTGTTCTCTGTTTTACCTTTGTTTTGACAATCTCTCCGCAAAAGTTACACTCTAGATTTTACCATACATATTCAGCCAGCATCAGTCATCATCACTATTCCCTTTTTATCCTTTCAAAAAATCTTACCTCATGTCGTCCACTGCGCAGTTCTCCCCAGGTCTACTTGGCAATGTGAGGCGCGTGTCGAAGCGCCTGACATGTTCTTACATCTTTGATTGGATTATTATCGTGTACGTACCAGTAATCCTTATGAATACCAAAAAAAAACACTCTTACAATAAATGTATTTTGACTCCGTGCGTTTTGATAGCTGCGTGGCTGCCGCAGGTGGTGTTCTCTATAAGATTCGTGGATACCAACATGCATTCTCCCTTACCGATGCGAACATTTCGTACCCATTGAAGCCAAACACTGTCTCTATAGCTGTCGCTGGAATTGTTGCATTTCTCGTACCCGCCATCGTCATCCTTCTCGTGTCTCTCTTGCTCACGGACCGAACCCCCTCTGAAGGTAGACCGATATCTCCGTGGCGACGGCGACTCTGGGAATTGAACGCAGGTTGGTTAGGCCTGGGAGTAAGTCTGGCTGGTGCATTCTTTGTGACATCTGCACTCAAAGATCTTGTGGGAAAGCCACGTCCTGATCTACTGGCCCGATGTGACCCCGACCTGTCGAATATTGCGGCGCATATTGTTGGAGGCCTGGGCCAAAAACTCGAAGAGGCACCCATCATTGTTGACATTGGCATTTGCAAAACTTCTGATCAGGCCACACTCCAAGATGGATTCGCATCGTTTCCTTCTGGCCACTCTTCTTTTTCTTGGTCAGGGCTACTGTATCTCACCCTATGGTTTTCTGCGAAATTCTCGATTACACTTCCCTATCCATTTTCTCGAGCTATCCATGATATCGTACTCGATCGACACTCTCGCATTGTGTCATCACATAGCGGGACCCTCAAACGCACTACCTCTCGAGATGTCGGTGCAGCCCCTCCTGTCTATCTTCTTGTCCTTGCTTTTGTACCCGTTGGTGCCGCTCTCTATATATGCGCAAGCCGCTGGGCTGATTATCAGCACCATGGCTTTGACATTATATCAGGGAGCTTAATTGGTATATTTTTCGCTTGGTTCGGCTTCCGTTGCTATCACATTCCCGTGGGTTGTGGCGACGGTTGGTCTTGGGGACCTAGGTCGCATGACCGAGCTCTCTATATACTGCCTGGTACAAGAGGCGGATTTGCAGGATCGTGGGAACAGGACAATTTGCTATCGACGAGAAACTCGTACGTGGATGTAGAACTAGGGCCATTGCAAAGATAAAATGACCAATGTCCGTCTGAGCTGGACGCCACTGACACCGGATATTACTTCGAGTTATTGGGGCTATTCCTTGTCGCAAGCAAATGTTATGAGGATTTTCGGGATATTTGTTGAAAAGTTCGCATTTACTTCGCGTCAAATTTCGCGATTCGAATTCCGTCCTTGAAATAATCTAAGCTGTTTGACACTTTGACAACTTTAAATCTGTACAGGCCATTTACTTGTAATTACAGACCAAATCTCATTACTTTATAAATGATTATTGTTAGTAACTCCGAGAATCTCAGAAATCCGCATTCTATATTTAACCTATAATAGGCACTTGACCATTGGATATATCCAGTCAAATAGAATATTTATAATAGCGTTTTTGTAAGAAAGAAAGTGATATGCACCAATATAAAAGGAGAGTCTGGTCATATACATTTGCTCATCGCTAAAGGTAGTTCTCAGTGAACAGTTATGCCACCCCGACTAGGCATCCGCAATCACTCAAGAGCACACACGCTAAATTTGTAAAGGAATGTAAAGGAACCCCTAGGTGCCAGCCTATTCCCAGAAACCCCTCAGCTAAAAAGACTAAACACTGCTATCCGCTAGGCTATCACGGGCTCATGCCCCTTATAAGCTTTAACTAGAACCCCTAGAGATCGTTACAAAATTAGTGTTGACTACTATCGTGGAATGTCCTTTTTTAAAGTGTATAAGTCTGCCGGAAAATCACGTCCACGATATCACAACTGTGAGGCAGGTGCTTTCAGTCAGTATCATCAATGAAAATTAGCCTCTACCAATGTCGACTCGGCTTTTGTTACATCCTTGGATTTTCCACTCTCGATAAATTACTAGCCGCAATAGGTCTGAATCTATCTTGGGACTGCTGAGGTGCCTGATGACGTGGACAATTGTCTCAAATAGTATGGTAGGGCTCTATGGGGTTTACCGTACTTTTCTATCATAGACGCGAGTCTACACCTCCTTACTGTATGTAGATAATGAGTTCAGAGCTGTACGCGCGTATAGGTAGATCTACAGCGACCGTCCCCGAATTGGGGTGTCAGAGACGTGGTATACTGTCACATGGCTCAGCTTCCAAGTAATAGATAGCAATTACGTCTCTTACCGGCTTATAGCCCATTATATACCTGTTGCTTAAGAATCTGTAGGCTTCGTAGCATTTGTCACTACTTACGCCTTCCTTGACACTGCCATTGCTTTTTTTGTTCTCGCGCAAAATATTAGATGCAACTACGATCCCTCTAATTACACTTATGTGATCCTGTTTACCACTACCTCCTTAGGGACTTGATTCTTGAAGCCCCTTTTCTCGCGATCCTTAAATGAGGATCCTGATGGCCAATACGCGCGGGGAGATAGAGGGACAATCAAAGATCAACCAGAGGGAGAGACCCGAGACCGATTATGAACGATGGATGCGCGATCAAGATCATGACTTTGAACCACCAGACTATCCACAATATGACCTTCAAGGAAAGGGCCTTGAAAACGAGGAAGATCTTTTCCCCTCCTATGAAACTTCGACAAGCCAAAGCTCTCGTACAAATGATGAGAGGCGGAAAAATGCTGAAATGATCGAACATTCACATCGAGATCCTGCACATCAATCTCAGAGTAATGTCTTGATCCCCACTGATACGCCTCCTGTTATACCGAAAGGAATGACCCTTTCCTCCTCCAAGGATCAAACTTTTCAACTGCGCGGACGTCTGCTATGCCATTTGTTATTTCTACTATTTGTCGCGGCTGTTTTCATACGAGTCGTACAATCGACTAAGAGACGATCTGGTAGTCAAAAAAGGCATTTATCTACGAAGCGTCAAAATGACAGCGGCAACTGAAGTTATCTTGTTTCAGGCGTTAAAATGGACGCAATTTAGCTACAGTTATTTTTGATGCAGGATGGCAATAAATAATCTTCTCTTTTAATGCGCCTAGTAATAATCATATCAGACATAGAAGAGATCAAGAAGAGGTTTCTACTCTCGGTCTAGTGAGCTGAAATTAGACTTTCGTTGGTACCATCTCCAGATGTTTTAGCCCATATTCCTTGACATCGAATTGACCAGTCATCATCGTATAGTGACATTCAAAGTAGAACTAGCTCTGCCGCTAAAATCACTCAATCATTTGCGTATCATGACTAAACACGGATAGCAGACCAACCATATGCTTGCAATGACCGTTCTTCCAGAAATAGACATTTTCAACTACTAGGGAGAGGACAAGATTCGAGGTGAATGAGAAAGTCTCCGCGCTGAGAGACACAAAAAAACTGTACGTATTGTGTCTTTTCAACGAAGTATTTACCGTCCTGACGAAAGTGACGCTATTACCGCCTGCAAGTACAAATATATTCCCTGATCTCCGGCATTTCTTCTATAAGATGGTGTCAATCTAGCAAATATGAGGAGTCCTTAGGCGCGGAAGCAGCAGAAATATTGGAAGACTCGCTTGCTCTATTCTAGCTGGGGGGGGGGGGGGGCTGAAGCCCATATTTATATCCTACTCATGCAAAGGT